>JACEGR010002280.1:0-134160 GCA_014170235.1 Listronotus bonariensis | reverse complement strand
CATCAGAGCCGTGCGCAGAGGGGGAGGGCAATTGCCCCCCCCAGAAGCCCAAAAAGACCTCTTAAAGATGGATTGTTTGCTGGGGTTTTGTTTACTTACCTGGAGTCTTTTTCATTCAGTTTTCGCCTTTTTGCCCCCACCTCCAAAATCTTACTTTTCTATTCAAATATGTAATAATTAATAGTTTAAAAAACTAAAAACACGCTTTTATATGCAACCGAACTAAAAATTAGAAAATAATTTTTCATTAAAAAAATATTGTCATTTCATAGTAAAAAGCGTGGGGTGCATTTTACTATTTTTTCATAACTTTTCCATCATAGATATTTGCAAATATAATAATTATAACATTTAATATATTTATCACCCCACGCTTTTTACTATGAAATGACAATATTTTTTTTAATGAAAAATTATTATCTAATTTTTAGTTCGGTTGCATATAAAAGCGTGTTTTTTTAGTTTTTTAAACTATTAATTATTTTTCATTTTTAGTTTCTGCTACTCTTGACAAAATGGCGGAAAAATTCCAACAGATTGCAACTCACTAAAAATTTCTTCTTCATTAAGTAGCAAAGTTTGAACATTTTGCCAACAGATGGCAATCCAGGCAATGTTTGGACCGTTGCCAACATATTGCAACCCACTAAAAAATTTCTTCTTCATTTAATAGCAAAGTTTGAAATGTTGCCAACAGATGGCAACCTAGGTGTTGTTTTTATAATATAATGGAATTTTTTTCCTGGCGATCCAAAAAAGATAACGGGATACTGTTTGCAGATTATTGCATTGTCATGTTTCCTTAATACGTGTGCAAAGTTTCAAAGAAATCGAATAGCTGGAAGTTGGTTAAAATTAGGCTCAAAGATTCCGTTACATAGGCAGCCAGATAGATAGATAGTTACAACCCAAGTTAATAAAAGCGTGTTAAAAAAAAACGACATTTTTCAGACTCTCGCGTTAAGCCAATCTATACTTTCTTGACAATGCTGCAAAGTAGTTTTTGGCTCTTTAGAAGGATAACCTATGCGGCATTTATTAACTGTTATTGTTCATAAAAATTGAACACCAATGGTGCAACTAACCCAATTGTGTAAAAGAACTTATTAATTTTTATTGTTCATAAAAAATTGAACACCAATGGTGCAACTAACCAAATTGTGTAAAAAAGTTAATTCTGTTTTAAAAAATTTCTTCTTCATTTAATAGCAAAGTTTGAAATGTTGCCAACAGATGGCAACCTAGGTGTTGTTTTTATAATATAATGGAATTTTTTTCCTGGCGATCCAAAAAGATAACGGGATACTGTTTGCAGATTATTGCATTGTCATGTTTCCTTAATACGTGTGCAAAGTTTCAAAGAAATCGAATAGCTGGAAGTTGGTTAAAATTAGGCTCAAAGATTCCGTTACATAGGCAGCCAGATAGATATATAGTTACAACCCAAGTTAATAAAAGCGTGTTAAAAAATAAGCCAAGCGTCCCGTTTAAAATAGAACGCCACACCGGAAGTAACAGAAAACTTTTACTTATTTTTTATATTCGAATAAAAAACACTTGGTCTTCAATAAACGTAATAATCTGTAAATATATATAGAAAAATAAACAGTCAAACACAGGCGCTTCTACTTTTGAAGTCACTTTAAAATAAAGATTTTTTAGCACCTAGTACCAGTATTTCGCCCTAATTTTTATAATAGAAAAGTAAAATATATAAAATAATGTCTCTGCTGCTTTTTTAAAAACCAGTTTATTATATTTTTATTTTTAATATTAGTGTCTTTTTTAATGTGTTTAATAATTAATTTGTCATTCTCCATTTTGTCAAGAATAGTAATAATTTAAAAAAATAGATAAAAAAATAAATAAATAAAAAAAACGATTGACCTAAAAAGAGTTATTTAAAGAAAACCATGAAAATCACATATGTAGTCTAAATAAAACACTAATTTGATATTTAATTTATAACTTTTAAAAATATAAACAGATTTTGATTCGAAAGGTGTACTAAAAATTACTACTTCTAAAATCTTAGTACTAAATGTACATAAATATAAGCAGCGGCTGATGATGACAAAATTGATGGGTTAATACCCGCATTATGGTTAAATTATTGTTCTAAATTTTATTCTAGCCTCTTATTACAAGTAATTAATACATTGTTAGTGCCAATCTGTTAAAAAGTAAAAATAATCAACAGAATGAGGTGACTTATAGCCTAAAATAATCAACAAAAAAATATACGTTATTTTTAACAGTGATGCCGGTATTTAAGGGACCTTAATCCTTAATATACTACTTTTATTTAAAAATTAATACACTCTATCCCCAGTTTCGATTTCTATGAACTTTTATTATCCAAGAATGTGTATATACTTAAGTCTGAAGGTTGTTAGGGCTTAATATTTTAAAAATCTTTTAATTTACCCAAAAACATATTGTTACGCATTTACAGTATAAAGTGAAAAAAATTATTGCAAAATAAACGCAAAAAAGATATTTTAAAAACGCAATTTTTTATTGTTTTTTACATTTTTGTCTTCCACTTTTTAGGCTTTACTCCACAAAAAAAGCTAGCTTTAAAATCTAAAAAATTAGCCTAGGTCAAATTGTTTTTAATAAATATTTAGGAGGAATATGTATTATTTTTTTATAAAGAATTTTTAAAAAGGTTTTTGTTTTTTGAAAAAATCTGAATATAGTTTAATCTTTTTATATCGACATAATTCGTACAATTATTTTACTATTATGACAACATTTTTACCATTTTTAAGGGTTTCTTTGCGATTTTTTTTAAACTAAATTAATTTAATTTAGCCTAATATTTTCAACTATTATAGGAGGTTTTTGATAAACACTAATTTTTAAGTATCGAGATTTTAATTTTAATAATTGTGTTAAAGCTAAAAATTAAATATAGTCCACGGCTTTATTTATAAGTTTGGGGGTTAAATAATAGATATACATAAAATATTAGTAGTGTCATAGTCCCTGGGCCAGTAATAAAATTACTTCTATGATAATAACACCTTTAAAACCTTTTAGGGGGTTCTTTTAACGAGTCTAAAGCTAATATTCATACACCCATATATGAAAGCGGCGCTTTAAGCTACCCTGTCAATGTCAAATGTTTCGTGTGTCTGACTGGGCAAACGCGCCACTTTTTATTTGTCGAACAAGTTTACCACAATATTTACATGTAATTTTTAAACATTGTATCAAAAATCTTAAGGGTTACAGTTACGAAACCCGCCCAATCCGATACCCAAAAGATGTCAATGGGCCTTATGGTTTCGTGACTGTAACACTAACGATTTTTGGCCTAATGGTGAGTTTACATCAGACATTTATTGCATGATATTGATGTTAGACAGAAATTGTGGCTAATGTTTACAATAAAAAAAGACATACATTTTTGACCGTTTTCATTGGCCAGAATTTCTGTCTGACATATATATCATGCAATAAATGTCAAATCTAAACCCACCATAATGTTTAAAAATTGCATGTAAAACTTTGTTATAAACTTGTCCGACAAAAAAGTGGCGCGTTTGCCCAGTCAGACACACGAAACATTTGGTTGGCTTAAAGTGCCGCTTCCATATAATGGCGGTATGAATATTCGTGGTAGACTCGTCAAAAGGAACCCCCAGAAAAGGTTTAAAAGTGTTATTATCTAAAAGTCAATTTAATTATTGGCCCAGGAACTATCATGTTAAACATAAAGTAAAAATGGACATTATCATCATTAAAAACAAATTGTTTATTTTTTTAAATATTACCCTTAATCATAATTTTTAGGCAACCCCAATGCGATACCTATATATACACCATACTTGATATAGCTAAAACCATATTTATTTTATTCTAAAAGCGATGCCGTTAAGTACACAAAAAATGATCAAGTAAACGAACCTTTTCGAAAGCACATAGCCTCTGACAGAGCCTGATTACGTATTTTTAGAATAATAAATAAAAATATTGCGAAAACACGTATCACGTACTTAAAAATCCTCCTATTTTGTCGCTGGCGTTTTTGCTGCAATAAATCATTGTTCACAAAGGATTTATTTGCTTTATCATTTTTGTGTACTTGGCGGCATCGCTTTCAGAATGAAATAAATATGGGTCTAACTATACAAAACATTTTTATTAAGTAAACAAATACGTAAAGGTCGCTTTTTTCGATCTTAGGAACGGCCAGACTGAAGACGCGCAAACGACAAGAGAGCGAGCGATTTTTCGCAGTGCGAAGGCTTCATGTTAATTTTCGCTTGACCCGCTTGACGCTTGTCGCTCTTCGTCTGGCCGTACACTTAGACTATTAATTTATTAGTGTCAAATAAGTTGATTACACAGAGGTTAAGAAGTAAACAAATACACAAACAGACTTTTTTCTGCATATTGCTTTTTATTTTATTTTTATTTTATTTTTTTATTTAAAATATCGTGGGTTTAAAAGTAAAACTCACTAAGTGACATTTTATGGTTCAGAGAATAACAACGATTTTATACAAAATTTTTAACCATCTTATTTATGTATCATATTTTAATAAAGAATTATGGATGTCATAAATGTAACTAATAAATCATTTCTACAAAAAACTCTACTATGAATTTTTAACAAAAAGTACTTAGTGACTTTTACCTTTAAACCGACGATAAGGTCTTTTATATTTGCCTAAATATGTAATAAGAGTTGTATAAACAGCAACAAATATTTTTTTATTTTCTTATGAATGTTTTTACCTAAAGTTATGAATTTAAAAATGGACTTTTTGCTCAAGTTGCGTTTAAAAAAGTCCCTTAAGAATAATTTGGTACCTAACTAATTTAATTTGTATGCTTAATAAAGTGGGACTTGTTGAATTGTGTATAAAAGCTCAATTTCAAGCATAAAATATAACTTAAATCAAAATAAAGTTAAGTTTCTGTAAGCAAAATCAAAAGGAGGCCCAAGGGAACTATACAGCCTGTGTTAGTAGTAAAAGTTTTCACGGGAAAGGAACTTTATTAAAATAAAATATGTCTGAGAAATAAGCCACGTGAATATAAAGTGGCTTATTACTTTCTATGAAAATATAAAAGAAGTAATTTAAATATTTAAGTAAATAAAGTACACCAAGCATCAGCAACAGCATATCGTTTATAAGGCAAAAGCTTTACATGTAAATTAGAACTAATATTCAATATGCTTAGTCTAAATATAATTTTTTTAAATTAAATTCGCCAAAACTAAAATTATTGTTACTTATAGAATTCGTAATATTAAACTTATATAGAGCTTTTCAGAGGTGTTGACCGTTACGTCATACATTGTTGTTCTCGCTTCATGTCGTTTAAATCAAGAGTGACAAAAAAATTACGTCATTGACGAATGTCGGAGAAAAATCGTTAGCAATCAGTCAATGTCAGTTACTGTCATTATTGATTTTCGATATTTTAGGCATTCCAATTTTTTATATATTTTATATATCTTTATAAAAGTTGAGTAAATAAAAAAACTATATCTGTTTAGTGCCCAAAACAAACCTATTTTGCGTGACGTTTGTAACCCCGTGTCTAACATCAAACATTGAAATTTTCCATGGAATGTTAGTTCAAAACAGTTTGAAACGTTTAGTGCCGTTTTGTGATTTCAATATTATACTATTTTTATACTATTTTTTATATATTAGTGTTTGTTTGTTGTTATTATTAAATATGGCGCAACGAGACACAGAAGCCAAACAAGTTCTTATTTTAAAGTTATTAAAATATTTTTAAATGGAGACAGAAGCAGGCAAACCTCTTTAACCTGTGAGTGCTGTATTTAATGTAAGTTACAATTTTTTTTGCTATGTGTTTGCAATAATATTACTGTATTGTAGAGAGTTTCTGGTACCCTGGGAGTATCTTTATCTACCTTACAAAGAATCAATGCAAGTTGGAGTAAAAACATGAAGATTATAAAAGAAATATAAACGCTTTACTGCTAGTTCGTCCCATGGGCGTACCTTACACGAAATACATGAACATGTAATAAGAACGCGGATTTATGCAGTGTATGCGGCAGGTAAGATAACGTAATTTTTTGTTTTAAAGGTCTCTTAGTATTTTATGGATATTTTTACCAATAATTCTGCAATTTATACACTGTAAATTTATATGACAGGTGAGCATGCTAAAAAAATGTTATAATTTATGTATTCCATCTGTTATTTTCTATTTTAGATTAATAATGCTTGGAATCGTATAGCTTATAATGTGCCTATACCTGTCAATAAACTATAAAAAAGAATTGCCAATGACTACCTTCAGACTCCATCACAAGAAAAAAATGCAGTCAAAAAAATCAGGCATGAGGACGAGCTTTACAATCCCATTTGGCTATTTTACGAGCCTTTGTAGAACTTCTTAAAGCATGTGTATGAGTGCCGCAGCATAATTAACAACGAGGATAATAATGTAAGTAAAACAACATTTTTATAAGTAATTGTCTAGAAACTGTCCGCAACTACGATTTTGACCAAATTTAGTACACGGGGGTTATTGGGGCGCTGATCACGATTCTAAAAGAATTTTTAGTCCGAAACGTTTCGTTTCTGAGATATCCATCATCAAAGTTGGCATTTATACTAACCTTATTTTCACCATATTCCCCCTTCTTTTTGCACATAATTCTTGATTTAAAGCTAAAGTGGCCTACAATATTTGATTGTCAACTTTTAAACCCCAGTTTTTCTATGTATTTTACACGTTTTATTAAATAAATTAAGAAGGGTTCCTTTAAAAACGCAGCAAGCCATGCATAAACTGCTCCGGCGCATTCACGATAATTGAAAAGATTGAAAATAAAGCTACGCAATATATTTAAAAAAAAGTGTAAAATACGTAGGAAAATAAGATTTTAAAAGGTAAAAAACAAATAAATATATATAAATATTTTATAAATACCACTTTAAATTAAAATTAAGAATTTTATGTAAAAAGAAGGGGGATATAGTGAAAATGAGGATAGTTCAAATACCAACTTTGATGATATATATCTCAGAAACGAAACGTTTCCGCCTAAAAATCTTTAAGATTCGTAATCAGCGCCCCAAAAACCTCCGTGTACAAAATTTGGTCAAAATCGGAGTTTCGCACAGTTTCTAGTCAATTGCCAACCTTTTTATTTTACACAAAGTTTAGTTATCTACCATTTCTATAAAAATAGTTCATAGAATCCAATCGTATATCTGTCGTAAAAGCATTATCTCTATATTTCTCCATACACCTGGCCGAATTACTTCTCCGTTAGCATTATAAGTATCAAATGAACCTAAAAGTGTATAATTATCTTGTATTACTGTTTCTTAAATAATTATGTAGATAACGACAAGTCATCCAAACAATGGAGGCTTAGGTGGGCTCTTGAGGTCTTTGAAATACCCATTCTGAATTTGGCAAAGAGTATACCAAAAGAATTTTCTACTTTTACCGAGAACTGGACAATTCTTGATTAAATATTTGCTCCAGAGACCCTAGTGCATAATGACCTAAAAAGGTTTCATTATGTGGGTACTGATTGCAAATGTACTATCTCCTAAAAATACGCAAGGCATATCAATATCGCCATTAGGTAGTGAACAAGGGGAGAAAAAATTTAAAATTTATCGTAATAGTTTTCGGTATAAAACACTTTGATTAACTACTCCGCCATTAACTATTTGGCCCTGAGAGCCTACATGGGCAAATATAAAACAGTAATTACTGTCTACCACTGCAAGTAAAATGATTCTGAAAGTTTCTTTATAGTTGAAATATTCCGATATGAATGTGAAGGTGACAGTATAATAATGTGCTTTCCATCAATAGCAATGGGGAACGCCATACTCATGTAATTTGGATGGATTTTCATCCTTCTGCAGTTTCGGGCATCTAAAATTATATACATAATTATACAAGTTAAAATAAAAATAATCTTAAGTTTTTTTTTTTTGTTACAGGCCTTGCAAACGACATATAATAAAGAGGAAACAAGCATGAATATAGACTTGATATCTCCTGTACCTGAAACCAGCAGTAAATCTGGCATTGCAGCTGGGACTAGCAGCAATTCCGAAATTAATAAAATAAATGTTTCAGTTTTTAAACGCTGCGAAAGATCCGCCAAAATTAACAGAGGCCAGCAAGGGAATGCTAAATGCTTTTCTACACTGAAAAAGTACTTTACAGAAAAACAGCAAGACAAGATGATGAATGCGATTTGTATGGTAGACTCTTTACAAAAAATGTTAAAATTTTCTGAGAATAAACGAGAAGAAATTATGTTTGAAATAAGCAACATGGTAATGAACAGACATCGAAAAAAGCAAAATGGTCCCAATAGTTCGTACTTTTATACTACTCGTCCAGGCTCTTTTAACAGTTTGGGATCAATCTGAATGGTCATATACATCTCCTTTATCACACAGCCGTCTTCCATCAGCAAATGTAAACTGTTCAACCTATACCACTTGTCAAGCACCAACTGAATGGCTTTAAATAGTTTCCAATGAAATTATATCTGTTCAAATTATTTAATGTTGGCAAATATTTTTTATAGGGCTTATAAAAATGCATAAAAGTAGGAATGAATAATTATCTCTTATCTATCATGTCGTTAGAAGTTTATTCAGTGCCAAACAGATTTCAATTTATTAAGTGAAGTGAAATAAGTGGACTAAATATTTTAAATAGATAGGGTAAACTTCTGAAGCTTTTTTAGTAGCTAAAAATCTTAACGTCAATGCGAATCGTATTTTTTCTGGTATAGCTTCTTTCCAGTTAGTGTCTTAATTTAATTTATAATAACACCAGTTTTATAAAACTTTTTGATATCCCAGTAAAAAAATAAATTGACTGATAATGTCTGTATTTCAACTGCTAATGCTGTTCAAAAATATAATAACAAATTTACAGTTTGGCTTAAAAATAAAAAATAATGAAAATTTACTCTTTAGAAAAAACATGTTTTTGAAGTTTTTATGAAACCTGGTTACAAAAATCAACGTTTTCTTTGCGTGAATAATATTTTTTTACCATCAAGAAATTTTATTAAGACTAACTTTTTTCCGCAAAATAAAATTCCTGATTCATATGTTCTCTTGTGCATCGATTGTCTGTATAAGATTTTAGTTTTGAAACAACAACTAGCGTAAAAACAGTTTATGGCTATTATGATCTATCTCTAAGCAATTTTTACAAATCTCTTTAACTCATTTGCTCTTAATGTTACGAAAAAACTTTAAATGGGAAAT
This sequence comes from Listronotus bonariensis, assembly GCA_014170235.1. Lineage (NCBI taxonomy): Eukaryota > Metazoa > Arthropoda > Insecta > Coleoptera > Curculionidae > Listronotus > Listronotus bonariensis. Next base: position 124,897 of record JACEGR010002280.1, on the reverse strand, counting down.
ATTGTAGTTTCTTTCGTAGAATACCGTCATTTAAGTAATTGTTTTAGGCAAGATGTGCACTGAAGTGACTAACAAGAGGAGTGGCGGCGAGTTGGTGAGATATTGGCATGTGAATTCTTTAGGGCTTTAAAGATTTCATCTGCCACTAGCTCACCACCTGGCCACCAAGTTATTTGCTTGCCACTTCGGTTCGCGCCTCGTCAGAGAGCAAAACTTTGGTAAAGGGTAACTTTTTTTTCATAAAAATAAATACTAAAAAGTCTCCCATATGTGGACAAACTGTAATTACCTTATGCTAGGATTGTTCTTGAATTTGGAAGCAAAGTTTTGTCTCCAATTAATAGGATATTTGGTAACATAAATAGATATTGTAACAGATTTCTTTAATGTAAGTTAAAATAAACTAAATATTTTGGCCAAAAGGGCAATATTAGGTTTAATTAGGCTAGGTTTAGTTAAGTAGTTCTAATGCTACTGTATATCTTAAATTTTATTTTTTATATGTCAAATAAATAAATAGTTTTAAAATCACCAACAGCAGACGACATGCTGTATATGAGTTTTGTGTTTTATTTTTATCGGGAATTTAATTATACTTCCTTAATATTCCTGCCTTTAAATTCCCAATATAATTTTAATAAGACCGCAATGTCGTATTGATATCATTAGTGTGGAACGGCCTTCATTTATCACGAAAGTGTATAACCACCTTAATAAATATTCTAACGTCAAAATTAAAACGTCATTTTTTTTTTTGGTTAAGTATATGACATAATATACGACGTGCCCTAATTTCGATATGACGTCACGAAACGTGACGTAACGGTCAACACCTCTGAAAAGAAGTTTAGCTAGACTCTGTTAAGCTTCGTACCTATAGGTGTAATACAACGTGCAAAGCAACATGCAATGCAAAAATGTGGTTGCTGCAACCTTCTTTGCAAATAGGATTATCCGCACTTGAAACGAACATGTAGACCAACGAGGTTAAACTGCAAGACCTTTTTTATTTTAATATATTACTTGGTTGAAAAAAAAAACTGACCAACCAAAAGATATCGTCGCGGGTAGAAAACCCAGCTATTTAATAAAAGAAACGGTTGCAAAATATATTCCTCTTTATAACTTTAACTTATTGAAGTATTTTTTCGTTCATCCACATTTTAACCTCGTTTTCCATTGTTTCTTGCAAACATTACGTAATTAAAAACGTCTAAATCAATACTTTGAACTCACATCGAATGCCTTTGTGTTCCCGCAAAAGCCGACATCTGGATGGATCGCAACGAACGATTCAGCGCGCTGTTTATAGTTACATTAGATGCGAATACGAGGAATTTTTCAATCAAATTTAACACCCTGTACCTCTAAAAGAAAGTTTTCAGACTTAAAGCTTATTTTCGACGGAGAATATGTTATTGAACTTTGGTGCAATAATTTCGAACACTCCGTGTATGTCATTTATCCAATGCTCTCTTTTATTATTTAACATATGTAATACAGGGTGTAATTTAATTAATGGCTAAAAATACAGGGTAAGATTCCTTAGTTCTGGTTAGTTCCTAAAATAGGAAGAAAAGTTCATATGAACATATTATGCACTACACATTTGAGATACAGCGTGTTAAAATTTTCAAAAACCAAAAAATTCAATTAGTAAAAACGAATATACTGCATATAACGCTTATTTAAATTATTATTTATTATTTTTGTTCCATAATTGCTAATTCAAAATTATAAAACCTAATTTTTAAAAGAAAAAAATCCCGCAATGCTTCTTTTATAGTCTAAAAATATGCAATAAGGTGAATTATTCTCTTAGGCCGAGTTTATAAATAAGAATTTAATTTTAGTATTAGTAATAGTATTAACCTAACTTAAATTTAGTATTTTTTGGTGGCAATTATTAGCTTCATTTAACAAAAATAGGTAATGAAACTTGAATAAAAAGGAGTTACCGGTTTTAACCTTTTATGGCACATGAGCAATTATTATTGTTTTCTATTTTAGTCGTAAGTTTTGGATTTTAGAAAATTTCTAGGTCGTTTCTTAAGACCAGAAAATTAAATTTTGATTTATAAACCCGGCCTTAAACTAAACAAGATACGGAGAAAAATTTAAAAGACAAAAGCGGTATTTTTATTTGCTTAATCTAAAGAAAGCACAGAAGTTTTATACACATTAACAGAGTCAGTGGCGTACCGTTTTTTTGTTAGAAATATTCCTTCAGTTGCCTCTCGAGTAATTGAGTTAATGATAAATTACCCCTTTTATTTCATTAATAATATTTTAAAGTTAAAACAAAATTGGATAAAGAATACTTACGATATTAAAAAAATTGATTTTTTTTGAAATTTTAACACTCCAAATCTTAAAAATTTAGAGGTTTAGGACATATGTTTATATAAACTTTTTTCCTAAAATAAGTTTAAGAATCATACTCTGTATTTTCAGCTATCAATTAAATTACACCCTGTATACTTCAAATAACTGTTTTCAAAAAATATTAATGGTCTTAAGTCTTATTTTTCTTCCATTTTTGTTTTAAAATGCACAATACAAATTACAATTAATGTAACCACACAATCGTGCGACAAATGATCGTACGGCGTCGCACGATTGAAAAATCGCTCGTATCCTAATAATAATAAAAATGTTTGTACTTATTCAGAAACTACAAAAATAACGAAGCACATTTAAATATTTTTTAAATTTTGTTACAATAAGAAATAAAAAGTTAAGGAGGAGGTGTACATTTATAACTTGACACTCGGTACAAAAATAAGTATATGCTAAGAAAACAGGAGGATATTAAGAGTATAATGTAGTTAGGCATTAAAATATATAAATCTATACATTCCTTCTTTTATGATTTTTATCATAGCTGATAAATATATATGAGAATAAAAATACTCATAAAATGTATAAAGTCAAATATAAACTAAAATCACAACTAATGCACGCCCAGGGATAAAAATATTAATGAAACACTTATAATATCTGCCCTACAGTTTGCAACTTAAAAATACAATTTGGTTTTTTTTAGTCGGATAAGAATTTACTATAATAAAAGGGCTTATTATAATAATATGATTAGCCAAAAACACGAAATACGAAGTTATTTAATTTAAATGTTAAAAATTGATTATTTAAAAATAGCATTAAATTTTTTGTTTATTAGTTAATTAGGACTAAGGGCAATACTTTAACTTTTTTTATTGTGGTTTAACATATTAATTATTAAATAAATTAGAGAATAAAACAAATTTCTGCGAGTGTGTGACTTATCATATTATTACAATAAACCCTTTAATTGTAAAAAATGAAATATGGGCAAAATAAATGTATATTTTATTGAAAAAAACAAGAATTTATAGCTTTTTGTGTGTGTTACTTATGCATAAAAATCCTGGAGTCAAATATCCAGTTATTTAGAGTTAAGCGGTTTATACCCTATAAATATTGAATTTTCTTCTTTACCCTTTGAGAAATATTTTTGGGTCTAAAATAGTGCTTGGAGACAAGTGATAAAAAATTTATAAAAATGGCAAAACCTTACTTAAATTTTTCAACAGTGAGCAAGGATGAACCAGCTATTAATAGTGCAGAAGTTGACACTTTTTTGCTAAATGGTATTTAAAAATTTATTAGCCAATTGGCTATTTTAGTAGTAAAATATTAATGGGGATATAATATATCTTTTAAAAAGTGACATGTTTCAAAAATATAGAGTTTATTAAAACTGCGATCCTATGTTAAAAATAGTACAACTGTCACAAATAACTTTAGTTAGGCATCCTTGGACCATTTTTTTAAGTCATTACGAACAAACCTCTTTTTCGTGAGTAGCTTTATTTCGATAAGACGCCCAACTTTTTTCTTACAACAGTTTTCGTTGGTGGTAGCTTACAGGGGTAACAGAAATTACCCAAGCAGCAAGCTGACGTCATAATGACGTAATTTTTAGTCATTTTTACTCATAAGACCAAAATTATGACGGCATTTTACTGACGTGTTTTTGACGTCGTTAAAGTGACATCTTTTCGACATCATTTTTTGCAATACTAGCTCCTATATAAAAATCTAATGACGTCATGTTAAGAAAACCCGCCAGAAAAATTTTGTAACATATGATTCGTGTCAAAATCCAACCGATATATCATATGACAAAAAAATAGGACTAATAATTTTACAAAATTGAAATAGGAAAGAACTCTACCGATAGATGGCGTAATGGACAATAAACTACTACCTTTATTCAACATCTTCGCTTCTTATAGGAATTTTTGAAGCTTGTTGTTATCGCCCACACCGTACCGATAAGAACCAAAACAGGTCAAGATCAGTGTTCCCGCTGCCGTTGGTGATCTTGAATAGCTGTAAGAGGAATACCTTTGGCTAGTGTAAAAATCTGTATCTCCAAGTTTTCCAGGTGTCCCGAGAGATGCGACCTTACAGACCATAATTAAGTGGCTTAGGAAGGTCATTTTAACGTCATTTTGTCGTCATCTTATGACGTCTTTGCTGACCAAATATGACCAGAAATTACTAAAAAAGACGTTAATAAGACGTCAGCTTGTTGCTTGGGTAAATGTGTTGATTTAACAGATATCATAAATTTATTATAAACAGGGATTTTCTCTGTTAATCTTTAAGAGAATCCACCAACGAAAACGTTGTAAAGGAAAAAAGTTGGTCGTCTCGTCAAAATGAAGCTACTCACGAAAAATTAGCTTGTTAGTAATGATTTGGAAAAATGGTCCAGCGATCCCTAACTACTTATTTTTGTTGCTGGTATATCAACCATCATATAATTCATTATAAGAAAACGGATTTAAAAGTCTGTAATTTACATAAATGAATACAGGGTGATTAGATGCGGTCTTTGCAGAAAGCTTTAGATTTTTTAAAAGACAGCTATTTTATTTTTAATAAAACACCTTGTATATTTTTCTACATGTTTAAGATTTAATCTTTCCCGTTAAAAAAATGTAACATGAGCTATGTGTACTTTAAAGAATACTGAACTTACGATTTTTAAAAGATAGATGGCATGGCAATTAGAAGTAAACGATACTTGCAACATACAAGGTTACAGAAAAAAAATACGACCACTTAATTCTATAGATATTACCCTATTTAAAAAGTGCAATGTTACTACTTTACCTATTTTTACCGACAATTATGTTTAAAAGTAAAATTGGTTAATTAAAAATTAAGTGCATTTTATCAAAAGTAGGCGATACTCTAAATATACTTTATACAAAGGTATTTTTATTTTTAAAACAGAATAATTTTTAAGATATTTTTAATTAGGCACTCTACAAAAATAAAAAGAAATACGACATAGCCTCAATAAAAAAAAGAGCTTTAACTACAATTAACGCTAGCAATATCTGGCGCTTAACCGATTGGTCTGTTCCTAACCGATAGGTCGGTTCTTGGCTGGTTTGTTCTAAAGCGACCGACCTTCCAACCGACCGACCGATTGGTTAAGCAAACCGACGGTTTATACCTGATATTGTTTTACTTTATTACAAATATTTTTTTTGTAAAATTATAATTATTATATTAACCATTGCAATGGTTTTAAAATGTTTAAATTAAGGGGTTATATCCACTTAGAATACCAAAAATAGCCCATTTTTAAGATTTTTTCTGGAAAGCACTTTTGATTCATTAATTTGAAATTTAGTACACATATTCTGAATACTTTTAACAATATTTAAACATTTAATCTTTCAAAAAAATAATATGGAAGTAGCCGATGTCCGGGAGCTCCTCTAAAAAAGCCGTTTTGCGGTAACCACTATATCTCTGGAGTGGATTATCAAAAATTAAAAAACCTAACGTATCTAGTTTCAGAAATGTATAATCTATAAATAAGTCAAAGGAATATGCAAAAAAAATTTTTTTACAAAATAGCAGTTTCTCAAACACAAAAATCGATTTTGGGCCCCAAATTTGAACCTTAAAATATTTATTAAATAACAAATATTTATGGCAAAAGAAAAACCTTTGTTTAATTTCTAAATAATATATCCAAGAAGCTTGTGTCCAAATTTGAGACCAATCGGTTAAGTAGTTTTCGAGTTATCGTAATCACCGTTCTTGAAAACACTGTTTTGAGAAAAACGCGTTAAGAAAAAAGCTTTTCCCACGACCACATATGAAAATGACATAAAACGCACTCCTTGATCCTTTAGAAAACGAATAATATCACACGCGTGTTGAAATCTACTTTTCAACACTAGTGTTGAAAAGTACATATGACAGATGCTTAATTTCCGCTAAATATTTTGAACAAACTAAAGGTTTTGACTTACCAGTGCTAACACACATTATCTTTTTCAAATTATATTCATTTTAATTTTATGTTTAAGGGTTTATGCGTTAATTTATAGACATTATTTTATAGCAAATGCTTTTAATGCCAAAGTAGGGATCTCGATTTGTTAAATTTTACCCTAACCACAAAATGCCAAGCGATTTTTTTCTAAATAAATTAGACCTTTTTAGAAAAAGGCTAATATCTGGTAAAATAAAAAATGAAATTGCCATTAAGTTAGAGTTGAAATTTAATTTAATCCATTTGGGACTGTAAGTTTTGTTTAGTGATAAGGTGTTTTTACGCAATTTAAAAACTTAATAAAAAAAATTACAGTGCATACAGTTATGTAAGAAAACTAAAATAAAATACTAACTACTTCCATGCTTTTACATACAATTAAAGGTAATTTCTTTATTTGGATTTTACGGCATTGAAATTGATTTACGTCTAAGCTTTTGTCAGATTATCTTGTCTGTGTTTAAATTGATGATATAAAAAAACTAACTTTGGATTTTTGGTATATAAATATTTTTTAGTCGTAGGAAAAATATTGTACATGACTCGTGCCGAAACTGATTTTCACACTCGTGGTATTATCGAACTCGGCTATTGCCTCGTGCGACAACATTCCCACTCGTGTGAAATATATCACTTTCGACACTTGTTATGTAATATACTATTAAAAACCTATACACATAGTTGAATTTTTTTACAATAACGCGCATCTTTCCTAAGCTATTTGACGGATTAACTTCAAAGTTTCAGAGAATATACTTGAATACATGTGCACTCAAAATATGCTTAAAAAATGATTTTTTAAAAATCGCAAGTGAATATAACCTCTTAAGATTCATAAGATCAACATAAATACTGATTTAAAAATAGTTTTTAAACGGTAACATATGTTTGCACTAAATAAATTAAAAATAGATTAGTATTTAGGGTTAAACTACGACATAACTACCATATTATGTTTTACAGGTACAAGTAAAATAATGTTTTATATATTTCGGCTGGTGTTTTTGAAATTTGATTGATGCTTTTAGGATCAAACCAGGTTGGGTTATACCAACATGTCTGTTTGGATAGGACATTACTTAACTATCAGAAAAAGTATTAAAATAAGTTGGGTAAAGATGTATAGTTTTTTACTAATAGGGTGGTTTATGGGTTTTACGTTTGGAAGCTAATAGTGGTCTTATCTGTTTTTTGGTTTTAAAGGAAAAAGGGCAAAATATAAAATTTAAAAGGAAGAAAATGACAGTTATGGCTTTTACAACGTAAAAATCACACAAAAATTCTATGCATATTAATTTCCCTAAAGTACATTATTTTAAACGTTTTCATGTTTTTGCAATAAATTTAATGATTTTATTTAAGGGTATAGATAAAAAATTTAAGAAATTTTATATTAAATGTTATTTTATGCTTTTACTTTTAATAAAAAATACAAAGATATAATGTTTCTTAGTTTATATTTGCATGCCCTTTAAAAAATTCAGTATGAAAATAGAGTCTAGGAAGCATTTTAATAAAAAAACTTTATTTAGAAACAAAAGGTATTTTTTCAGGTATTAAAAATATCAGTATTGTTTAAAGAAAAAAATTTAGAGAACCATCTAAAAATCAAGTAAACAAAAAATATAAGAAAAAATATTTGGAAACAAGCAAGACCCTTTCTTTTAATGAATTTTTAATTTTTGTTTTCATTATTTCTTTTAAGTCAAAAATATAGGTTAATGTGGGTGATAAACATATTTTAATAAAGTAATACTATTTTTATGATAATACATTTAAAATAAAAATACATGTACATATACAGGCTTTTAATGTTATCTAAAAATGTTAACAGTGAATAAAATTAAATACATTTTTAAAATAGCTTTAATTTACATTGTACGTTTTATTAAAGTACTTATTCAAGTAATAAATTATTATTTTTTTATAATTAGAACTACATTGAAGCAGGTAAAGAGTTCAATTTAAGTTTTTATAGACGTCACCAACCAAGAAAAATTAAAATTTTAACAATAATTGTCTATATATTTTTTTTTTGTAAATAATTTTTAAAGTTAATTAAAATTTATTCCACAATTTGCGAGTTCAAACAACTTCACAATAATGCAGTGCTTATGTAAAAAGCGCCACATAAATAAATATGCCAACAAAGGAAAAATAAATAAAAAAGGGATGTCGTAGCTTGTATCTTTTGTGACGTAGGCACACTCCAACTACGTCATCGGTCTATGTGGTGTTTTAACTAATTTCGCTAGCAGTTACACAAAATACAAATTATTACAAAACATCTAGCAATTTCCGGGAAAATGAAAAAAAGGAATAAAATTCAATTTATCTACACCAAAATTTGATATCTCAGGTATATATGGCTAAGGGCCTATATCAGCCTTTTCTTAAATCGTATGTTGCCAAAATCATAAATAAATTCTAATACATTTTACATGTATTTATTTAACAATAAGAACCGGAGCTAATTTTGGTGTTTTGGGTTAAGAATACTTTATAAAAAAGAATCAATTATTCTTTTAATTATTATAATAGTATTAGGAATAAATTACATATTTAACAACCAGCTACCCATTGGCTATTGTCTCCAGCACAATTTGCTTCATAGGTAGTCCAAGCTTTAAATCCAGGAACCTTTCCTTCTCTTTCGGTTTCAGAATAAACCAATCTAGCACATACAATATCATTTGTAATGTCGTCATCAAGTAAACTTTTGCAAGTAATTCCACAGCCCTTTCCTAAAATAAGCATAATGTTTTTCACAACTCTCATAGAAAAACTAAATTACCTACTTTCTATTTCACCCTATAAAATTAAACAACGAATTATGCATCCAATAATGCTTAGTAACTTTATTTAACTACATTTTCACGACTTTATTTTTCAATATGGTCAACTTGTTTAACCTCTTTGTTATATCATAGTGTAAGGAAATTATAAGAGTTATCATGGAATAGCCGATTTAAGGACAGGTCATGCGAAAACTCCCAATATAATTTTATTCGTTTCTCGTTAAAATACCGCCAGTTAGTCATTTTAGTAAGCTTACGTGTCTCCTCACCGCTGATGTTACACGGGGCGAGGCTTTGACCGACGCATTTAAAGTGTAAACTGGAAAAAATGACAAGCCTGCCGCCAGGCAGAGCTAAGCCTGCCGCAAAAGCGGTACGAAAATTTTAGCATGCCATGGTTTCTCTTATCCGTAGGTATGTTACTTTATGGTTATATTTTGTCTTTCTAGGAGTATTTATTTATTTTTTAGCAATTTTGTTGTTTATTGACAATAAAAATATTCCATTACTTAATTGGCGGTGTTTAGTGCTAATGACAGTGTTTTTAACTTTTCGAAGAATAAGTCGCTAAAAGTATCGGGTACATAATGTGCCATTTTTAAAAATCATAAGTTATTCTAGTTATTTTATAAGGCCTGTAATAATTTCCCATTTTAAAACTCTTTTTTGTGTTGTTAAAAATATTAAGTGTTTTATCCTATAATAATAAAATTTAATATGCGATTTTCCTATATATTTTATAGGCAAATTCGAATTTATATAGCAATTTATTTAATTTTGCGACGTCGCGTCGTAAATCTTCTTTATTGTTTTTTGCTTGTTTGTTTTTATATGGATATACTACAGGCGTGGAAACCAACTGGCCGACCATAGGGAATTAAAAGTATAGGAAATATTCTAGGTGGGATGTGAAGTGTTCGCGTTGCTGTCCGACGAAAGGTGGAAGCGGTAAGCCAGAAGCCCCTTATCTCGTTTTGCTCGCGCTCGTTGTAGCGGTGAGTTGTAGGAGAGAACATGGTAAAATGGTGGAAGGGATTCAAATCATTTATCGCCTATGGACGGTGGTTTGGTTTCCATACAGGTATATTGCTTTAAACGGTTTTTACAGTTAATAGATTTTTTTTCTGAGAAGAACTTTTAATTTATCAAAGCCAATTTTTTACGTATTATAGAAACTTTAAAATATATTTTAACATTTTTATTATGTGCTGGGTTAGGCATCTGGTATCACCTATTTTCAACAATTTGCTATAAAAACATTACTTGAAAAACAAGTCTGATATACCGGGTGCCCAAGGGAATACTAGCAAGCCTGTAATTTTCTTAAAAAGTGTTACACGATTTTAAAATTAAGAATGGGATTTATGGATTATGGATAAAGAGAATGCAGATTTCTAATATTTCAGATTTTACGTGACACATCCGGTTTAACCAAAAGTGTTCTTAACTTTGCTATTTTAAATGAAACACCCTATATATTAAAAAAAACAATTCTACAGGTAATTCCAAGAAAGTAAAGGCACCACATGTTAGGCCTATCTTAATTTACAAACAAAAAAAAATATATATATATATATATATATATATATATATATATATATATATTTGCTTGTTTGTTTATATATATATATATATATACATCTCGCGATGTATGTAAACTCCACACATTTGGCAGATATATGGCATCCACTGGAAAGGGGAAAAATAGGTCGATATACTTTGCGTATATTGGTTTCTTTTACATTATTTAATACGAAAGTAACGTTTTTATAAATTAAAAAAGTTTGTATATAATACCACTTTGTCGCTTTTACAAGCTCCCTATATATTAAAGATGTGTAAGCTCCTGTTCGTATATTTTATTTCACTTCACCGTATATAAGAAGTCCTTTGTGTATATATTTACTTAATGCGCCATGGTTATGAGCTCCTGAGCTGTTGCCAGATTTTCCGGTATATTTACTTTGAATTAATGAAGATTATTTGGAAATTTTAAAATGGTGAGAGAGTGACCACGTTTTAAAAATGCAAGTCTGAAGTTAGTAGAGCTTCGTATGCTTATACACAACAAGAATAAAAGTCAGTCATAAACTTGATTTTTTAAGATTGTTTATATTTAAACTGATGATAAATACAAAAATAATAAATGTATATTTGTGTTGCCAGAAGAATACACTATTATCTTGGTATATTTTAGGAAATGTCCGGAGGGTTTGTAAATTTAAATAGGGTACACAATAAAAACCCCTGATGTTTTAATTTTTTTTTATACAACTTTTAAACATATAGTTATTTTAGGTAAATTTTTTCTGCAGCCCATAAAAAAAGTAATTTTAATTTTATATATCTTGTCTTTCTTAGGATTGGCTTGCCATCATAACAAAGATGTAAATTTCGTGGTTTGTATAAGGCTTAGTTTTTAAATTGGTGACCATCTATGTTTTTATCTTTCTAAGTCTAGTACGTAGTCAAGTACATTTCTACCATTTACTTTTATCGGGAAAAAAACCCCTATGTTAATACGTCTTTTTAAAAAATTTAATGCTTTTTTAATATAAGTTAAATTTTAAGACACAATATAGAACACATTTATACGTGATAATAAAGAAAACCCTTTATCATAAATTATAAGAAAGAAAAAGTACCCTGCAATAAAGTGGAGCAGAAGGATAAATGATTAAAACCTCAATTCAAAAAACATAGTCAGTTTTATATTAAACTTCTGTGACCTCGAATATATGTGCTATTGGTACTAAATTTATAAGTATGTAAAAAGAAATACAGTTTTCATAATGCCTAAACTCAAATAAAAACTATAAAAAATAATTATTATAACATTAATTTAGCCTTTGTGTGTATTTATTTTGAACATAAACTTTAATTTTAAGCCAGTTTTTATTTTTCATTAGTTCAAGATTCTGCTGAATAAATTCCTCGCATTCACCTTTTCTCGGTGGCTTCTTTAGTAAAATATGTTTTGCAAAGAAATTGTTTACTGCTTGTTTTTGCTCTTCTGACCAAGGAACTAATAATCTTTTCTTAGATTTAAATGCATTTGTATTGCTTAAATTATTACATGAATCTTTTTCTGTAGCAATTATATCTGTTCTTTTGAAGTTTCTAGTTCTGTATTTTGAAATTCTAACTCTTCCAATGGAATAACTTCTTCGTTGTTTTCTGCAGCATTTAGCATATCTTCGTTTAAATCTAAATCTATTTCGTCAAGAGTTTTTCCCTTAAATTGACCTGCCTGTCCCTTTTCCATTAAAATAAGCAGTTTAGAAATTTTTGCCGTTTGATATACATCATCAGGAAGTCTATACGCTAATTTGTGTACTCCTAGGGTATGACCCATGAAGACGGACAGTTGTTCTAAGTCGCTTTCCGACATGTTAAACAATTGAGTTAATGTAGCAAGATGTTTTCTTAATTTTGTGCAAGTTATAGCATCAGGGTTTTGGGCCTTACAAGAAACTGCATATTTTCTCAATACTTTATAACCAATAATGGGTTCTGATGTCACTGGATTACCAAACAGATAAAGATTCGGTTTTCTTAAAATATTGCTTCTATGTTTTAGTATTATCTGTAAATGATTTTGTACATCTTCACTAAAGAGTACAGGTACACCTCTTCCACGTTTTCCTCTGATCACTACACGTTTAAAGCTCTTTATAAGAATTTTTCAGTTTCTGAAATAGCCTCTGAAAATTCTTCGTACGAACTTCCATTAGCCATGGCTAGATTTTCATAGGTGTGTAGTAACATTCTTTGTAGCTCTCCAGGTCGCTTTCTGTTTAATAATATTACTCTGCAAAAAATGGTTTCCAGTAAAACTGTGTAAGCTTTAATATCCTCATTATTATTTCTTAGGGCATCTGCTGCCTCATTTGCCATTTTTATTAGGTGGTCCTTTAGCAGTTTTAGGTCATTTGCAAGAGGTACAAGGGTAACTTTGTTCCATTTTTTAACATGAAGATCATTTGCTGCTTGACTGGCTATTTCAAATTTCCAGTGTGCTTCAATCAGTTGTATCATGGTTTTAATATCTGCTTCAGCTTCAGCAGCAGAAATTGTTGAGTAAATATGTTTTTTCTTTAATGCGTATATCAGAGCAATATCGCAGCACTGCTTTAAAGAAGTACCCATATTAAGAGCAAATGTAGGGGCTTCATAAAAATCTAGCTCAGAGTTATATCTAGCTATTTTTTTAGTAGCAGTTACCAACATATCAAAATACTGAGGTTTTAAAGCATCAAACAACATGTTTACTTTACTATCCATAGCTTTTATTTCAATCAGAACCTTGGCAAGTTCACGCATTTTTCGCGATGTTACATTGATAAAATGTTTTTCCCTGTGAATTTTTAGGTATCTAGAACCCATTGCACAAATAAGGGGATCTTTTTTGGCAACAAGAGAAATATTATCTGCTCTCATACGGGAAAAACTGTTTCCTTCAAATATGGATCTATTTTAAGGTTGGAGATTAACATATTTTGGGCGATAGCTTTTGTTCCTGCCCCAGATGCACCTTTATTTGGATTTTCTGTGCAATTTTTTTGTGCCTCCAAAGATTTTTCGATGAATAAAAGCCAAAGCAAAATGAACAGGGTAAATATTCTGTGTCAGGATTTGCACGGACTGGCTTTCCTTTTTCACAATTTTTTAAGTAATTTCCTTTTCGCCTTATTACATTAAGTAACTCTTTTCTTTTTTTGGAACCTGTTTTAAATGACAATATTTTAATCACATCGACCTCTGATCTATGGTTTCTGAATAAATGCCTTGAAAAATTCGTAACTTCCGACTCACAAAAGTAACAGAAGTCACGAGCTTTTTTCCTATCTTTCGTGGTATTTTCATTTTGAATTTTTTTGCAGACTCTTTGGAAAAGAAAGGATTTTTTAAACAATCATTATTTTGCAATTTTTTGGGACTTTTCTGTACATTTTTAGCTGCGTGCTGTGCATCAGTTTCAGTTGTTTCGTCTGACTCATTGATAGAACTATTCTAAAATAAAAACAAGAAATAAATAATAAGCATATAATTAAATCACTTCTTGCCATACCGAACAACTGCTTGATTCATTGGGAATATAATCTAAATCACTTTTTGGATCATTGATTGAGTCATTTGTCGAGCTTGATATATCCTAAAACAAATATTATCAGAAATATTAAAAGTTCTGGTTAGTTCGGGTGACCCAAAAAGGTAGATAAAAGTGTTGCACTTTTGCCTTACGTATTAAATATACAGTGAGGATAATAAAAAGGTTCCCCCCTTTATCTTTTGAATAAAATCAAAAATCACTAAATACATTTTGTTCTACAATATAAAAGTTTTATTTTGAACCATTTTTTGAAATAATTTTGGGCAAATCAGCTGGTTATTAACACATTTTGTTAAGTCAATTTTTTACATGTTTAAATTTGTAGATCCTTTTAATACCCTAAAAATTTTTGTCTTGGCTCTACTTTCAACATTCCTACATTCGCGTGTTTCGAAAAATTATAGATGAATAAGTAACAAATGGTTACTATATTACATCAAAACCCTTAGACCCTCCATTCAATTAAAAATTATAAGCTAAAAATACATTTCTAGTACTTTCGGAGATTACAGTATATTAGCTAAAAGAGCCTTTTAGAGAAACTTTGTAAAGAAGGTAAGTTTAAATTCTTCCTAAAGAGATTTTTTTCAGCTTTACTTATTGTAAATTTTAAATTTTTAATAGTATTTTTTCTCATAGATAGTTGAATTTAAATTTTAAATTTAATACTGCATGCATTTTTTAGTAAAACAGAATTAAAAAAAATTAACTAATTCATTTTTCTCCTTTCAAGAAAACAATTACATTTGTGAATAGTCTAGTTCCAGTTTATTAACTCCTGGTTAATCCTATATACCTTAAATTATTTATATAATTTGCAAACAACAACAAGTTTTTAAAAGCTCCAAGAAAATATAAGTAACATAGCATTTAAACGTGAAACTGTACCTTACTTGTTTCTGCTTGACAAACTGCTTCGATTTTTCCCGAAGTGTCCAATGGTAATTGAGTTAAATTTGCTTCTAGCGTGGGGGCTCTATTACAAAACCATTGATTTTTCTTTTTTATCATATTAGACTGACAAACAGCGTACTAAAATATTTTTTATTAGAAACCGATTATAAGAGAACATCGTTTATATTACTTACATACTCCGGAGGAAAGATGCGCCTTGCCATTTTGGTTTCAGCTAATCTCTATTTTCCTAGAGTAAAATTTAAAATTGTATTTAAATATTTAAATTAATGAAGAATTTGTAAAGAGAAAAGTCTTCATTCTTTTCACACATTCTTGAGACAAAAATCCAGTTCTGGTTAGTTAATAAGTTTTAGTTTTTACGACATCCCGTAATCCGTTTAAAAAATGCATATTTTTAATAATATTTTTATGTGACATGTTTAATTGAAAACATTCTTTTTTTTCGAGCTGCTTAAAAGAATATCTATTTAATGCTAATATTATTTATTTTTCCTCAATGGGTTAAAAATGTTAACAAAGCCAAGCAAGTAAATAAACAATATTTGATTTATTTAAAATAAATAATTTATCTTGCATAAAGGGTTAACCACTTAAAAAATATGTCACAAGTGGAATAAAAACTTACTTTTCTTAAAGAAAATTGTTAAATGTTAAATAATGTATTAACTCACCTACAATTTCTGTAATATAATAAGAAAACTTAATGTACGATATGGAAAACTACAGTTTTGTTTTAGAAGTTGCAAATAAAACAAATTAATAACTTACAAAAACTTCTACTCTACTCTTCTTGTTGCACTCTTTACACATTACACAGGAATAGATAAACGCACATTTATTTCAATCTTTGCTAAAAAACTGACCCTGGAAACAAATGCACTGTTGCCAAAAAGTCGGTATTCACAACCACCGCTAAATGGTAATGGGATTTTTATGAATATATTGTTTCAGATCGCAGTGCTACTAAATGTGGCGGTAGAGGAATGAACTAATTATACGAAATTAACCAAAATACCGATATATGCACTCCAAAATTAAATTAGTTTATTTAAATTTATTTCGCCTTCACTATCAGCTTAAACACAATTTTTTATTGGGTGCGATGTGAACTCCGTATACGGAGTTCATACAGCAGTGGAGTCCATACCTACTGTAAATTGGCAATGTATGGAGTCCACATCCTACGCTGAGCTATATATATATATATATATATATATATATATATATATATATATATATATATATTTAATACCAAACAAGAATACAATTTTACCGGCTTATATTATACAAGGCTTACATCCACCTTTTTTAAAATGTAGTAGACGACACACGCACACCTAGATTTTTAGAGTCAGGTTATTACTACCCTTTTTCCAAAACTATATTTTGGTTATATATTCATTTTGCAATTATTTTTTTGCCGGTTATACACACCTAGAGATTGCGACGATATATCGATTATTTTCAAATATCGATATATCGAAAGTCAAATATCGATAATCTTTATGAATATTTAACTTCTCGATATATTAATATCGCATATTTTCGATATTTATAGTAAATGAGACAAAATTAAAATGCGTTTTTTTACTTAAATGTTTAAAAATTAAGAAAAAAAATAAAAAAGTATGTAATATAAGAAAATATATCTTTTTTTTTCTCAAATATCGCTACATAGCTGTTCGATATATTTAATTCTATATTAGTCAAAACGATATTTATCGATATTGAAATATCGATGTTTTTTCTTAATTTGACATCCCTGTACACACCTGACACTGTAGTTGTTTTATGCTTACAATTTGACCTAGAAAATTATTTAACTCGCAGATTTAAACTTTAAAATTCTCATATTGTGTTTGCCTTTGTTTTATTAAAAAATTGGTATACTTTTTTCTTAATGTTAACTGTCCTATTTTATACTGGGTATTCCCAATATACAGAATGTCTCTAAAAGGTGCGGAAAAGAAAATACTACAAATTCCTGAGATCAAAAATATGACGATTTAACCCAACCCACCTTTGTTCAGACGTAGATGGTTTTAGAGATACAGGGTGTCAAAAATTTATTGTGGATTTGGTTTTCTATAAATAGTTTTGTTAATAATAGGTGTATTGTCACAATAATAAATTTAAAACAAAATAACTTTTTAAGTCACCCTGTACGGTACTTTAAGCCAAATATTCCTATTCTTTAACATATAATACAAAAAAAAGGTTCACTTGGGTAAAGTTAATTTAAGCAGCCGTTTTTAAAATATCTGGATTAAAAAAAACAATTCTGTTATGGCCAGATCTAAGCTCTACAGGGTGTTTAAGAATAAGAAAATTTTTAATAGTGTGAATCCTTGGGTAATTCTAAGAATAAAGGTTTAAATAAACCTATGTCCTAAATGACTTAACTTTTGAAAAACAGGGTGGTAAAGTTTTTAAAATAAAAGTTTTTTTACTACTCTGTAACGCAAAAGTTAAGCCATTTAGGACATAGGTTTATTTAAACCTTAACTTAAAATCACCTAAGGATTTACACTTTTAAAGATAATAACTTATTCTAAAACACACTGTATAGCTTAGACCTGGCCATACAGGATTATTTTATTGACCCAAATATTTTGAAAAACGGCTGCCTTAATCAACTTTTACCAGGTGTCCATAATATTTTATTTTTATCTTTAGACAATCCACGAAGGCTATAAGCCTTAATACTAACGTACCGTGGGTGTCTTAAGCGAGGTAAGAGGGAGTTTGTTGACACGAGACTTAAAAACTTAAAGATTTGGGGGAAAGGAAAGACCTCCGCGGGCAGCAGGTTCCACATTCTAGAAACTCTAGGGATAAAAAACAAACAAAGGTGGAAGTTTGGGGCCTGTCCATTTGGACCGTATAGAGATGCAGACGCGCGGCACCACTAGTTTCTTTGTTGAGAACCGTGAGTGGAGGAATTATACTGGACAATTCTTCAAAGCAGAAGCCATGAAAAGTACCTGTAAAAAAGCAATAAATCTCCCACAGCCCGACGATGGGCAAGAGAAGAAAGCCTTTCTGTAAGTGAAGGATCATTAATGAGACGAGTAGCTCTTCTTTGAATGGAATCAAGAATGCTTAGGGTTGTGGGGGACGCCATGCTCCAGATATGAAAACAATATATCTACGGAAGGTCGGTTTTGGGACACATATGTATAAATTAAAGGGGAAAAATACTTTTGGGCTTGAAAGAGAAAACCAAGCTTTTTGAAGCTGCCGTGGCTATAGATACAATATATTTATGTAAGTTAAGGTTATTCCCAAATGTGACGCCCACAAGATTGAAGGTGTCTTTACTCTGTAAAACTTGGCCACTCATAAGAAGAGAATGAGTA
Source organism: Listronotus bonariensis (assembly GCA_014170235.1). Lineage (NCBI taxonomy): Eukaryota > Metazoa > Arthropoda > Insecta > Coleoptera > Curculionidae > Listronotus > Listronotus bonariensis. Next base: position 106,360 of record JACEGR010002280.1, on the reverse strand, counting down.
TTTGATGACTCTTTTCGCGACAAGGAACATGATTGTGTTTTGGATGCATTGAAATGGACGAGATTTTTGGCGCCCCCATCCAATATTAAATTAAGATCCTGCGAAAGAAATATCTGCATCGCTCTGCGTTTGTTTTCCAAATAATGTTTAGTAATGGGTTTTTATGTAAAATATGTTAAAAAACATGAATTTTTATCCAAAAGTTAAGTACAGGGTAACTCAAAACAGTTGTTTCGTTTTGGCGCGTTCTGAAGTTTACAACAAAATTATTTGTAGATTTTAATTTCTCTTTTCTTAAAACCCCCTTTGCCGAATATTTAAAATTTATTTTATTCAAAAAATTGATTTTACAAATGACATTTTTTTAGTTTTGCTATACCTATTTATTTTTTTTCTTGTTATTTAGGACCTATTTAGTAGTTTGTGCTTTAAATAGAGTATAAGGGTAAAATGAATTTATTTATATGTATTTAAAGAATATGGATTTTTATCCAAAACACATGTGCTATTTACAAACTGTCTTTAAAATGTGCAAAAAAATTGATACTACAAATTTCTGAAGTTAAAATAGGACGATTTAACTAATCTTATCTTACTCCAGAAGTGGATGGTTTCAGAGATACAGGGAGTCAAAAATGTATTCTGGATTTAGTTTTTTTATAAATAGTTTTGTTAATATGGGGTGTATTGTCACAATATTCGGCAAGCGGGGTTTTAAGAGGTAAAAAATTAAAATCTGGCAATAATTTTATTGTAAACTTCAGAATCTTCAGAACGCGCCATCTGCGATATCCTGCACAAATTAAAAACGAAATACCTTTTTAAGTTACCCTGTACGTAACTTTTGGATATAAATTCATGTTCTTCAACATATGTTACATAATTAGGTACACCTGGTAAAAGTTGATTAGGGTAGCCGTTTTTAAAATATCTGGATTAACAAAAAAAACAAAATCATAAAAATCAAAGAAATTTATAAATTAAAGTATGTTAACATGCACTCGATAGCAATAATAATTTTATTACCGAATAGACTGAACCGCAACAACCCGAAACATATTTTGGAAATATTCAGTTTAAAGCTTCCTTTTTATGCATCCGTTTTTCGACGAACTGATGATCTAAAAGTTATTTTATTAGTTAGGGTATTTGGCGCTAATTTTTATTCGAAAAATATGTAGACCGTAATGTAAAATTAATTTTATTGTTTCGATATCGTACGGTTTTGGATCCTAGGATTTTAAATTTATATTTTTTGTGTTTTTTTTTACACTAACTAAATTGTTTGTAACGTTTTGTAATGAAAATAACAATAAAAGCCATTTAAAGATCTTAATGATTTTAGTAAAATATTAGAAATTAATTTAACTAACTGCTTGAACTTGTAGTTTATTATCTTAAGAAACTCTTACTTTAATCATTCCAGAAATTCTGAGTACCTATTTACTGTTTACTTGTATTGTTATTTTAAAAACAAAAGCTATATATTTAAAAGGTAATGTTACATCTTACTAAATAACGTAAACAAAATTTTTAGGGCTTCACTTAAGATATAATATTAAATTAATACACACTCAGACTGCAATAAACAAAAGATTTTACTAAAAATAGACATTAAACTATTCCCCTCTTTGAATTATAATCTAAATTTGGCAATAAGCAATAATTGACTAATTAACCTGTTTTAGTTTTAGTTTAGTAATAGGATATAAGGTTCATCAGTGACGGCTCGTGCATTGAAGAACAGGGGAGGCTAAAGTTATAAAGACTAAATAAACACAGAAAAGGCCGGTAATTTTTTTGGGTACCGCTAGGGTCCCCAACCCTCCCTGATTGTCCGGGAGACTCCCGTTATATTGGTTAACCTCCCGATCTCCCGGAGAGCAATAAATTCTCCGGTTTTTCAAATAATTAAATGCATCCGTCGCTCGGTCCGAGCCGCGAGGAGAAGTAACGCGTCGGCGGTGTCTATCTCTGTCTCCCACGAGGCGCACAGACACAGACAGACTTCGCCGAATATTTCGGTCTCTGTCACAGATACTGCTCAAAAACAAAATATACAAGATGATCATTTTTAGGTCGGCACTATTGCTAACTTTCTTATTATTGGAGATACGAAGTCGGTTAAATTAGCAACAAAGTAGTAAAATTTTTTCCGCCGATTAACGTGCAGCAAATAAAAAAACAATTGAACATAGCGTTTTTAAGATATTTTAAACAATATGCTTTTTTTAATAAAACACCCTGTATATTATATCACCATTCGAAACATCTATCAAAGAGCTTTAAAAAAAGTACTTATGTGTTTTATCCAATTTTTAGTAGTTTCGGAAATATAGTCATCCTCGGGAATTTAAGTGTAAACTGGCATTTTTCAAATAAACACCCCTTATATTGCATAACCATCAAATAGATATTTTAAAGAGCTTTAAGAAAATACCACATTTGATATGTCTATCTCCTATAGTTTTGAAAATATGGCCATCCGAATCTGAAAATTATGTTAAATATTCAATATCTCTACAGCTCCAAGCTATTTATAAGCCCTAATGGTAGGTTTACATCTGACATTTATTGCATGATATTTATGTCAGACAGACAATTCTAGCTAATGTAAACGGTCAAAAATGTATGTCTAATAACCACCATGTTCAATTGTGTTTTTATTAGCAGCACGTTAATCAGCGAAAAAATACTACTACTTTGCTAATTTAACCGATTTTGTATCTCCAATAATAAGGAAGTTAGCAATAGTGCCGATCTAAAAATGATCACCCTGTACACAGGGTGTTTCCTAACTACAGAACGAAACTTAAGGAAGTGCTTTCTTATGTCTTTTTATGAAAAAAAAGTCTTATAAACATCTGAACTTGCTTTAATTCTGAGGTACAGAGCGTTAAAGTGTAAAAAAGTAGGTATCTTTTAAATATCTTAGGAACTGTTTAACCGATTTGGATAAAATTTGGGACACTTATTTAATGAAATAAGGCGCTGGTAAAGATGTGCCTAAATTAATATTATTGGGTCAAGTGGCGACTCAGTGGGCACCACAGCCAATATTATGGTGAAAAAAAGTACGCCGCTGACCTTTTATAAAGTTTTAATTTTATTTTCCAATTTAATATTTTATTTTTTGTATTTTCTTCATATCTACCTTCGTTTTTAAGGAAAAATATTAAAGCTCCTTTATTTTCTTTAAAAAGTACCTATAGACAACATAATATAAAAAAGAAAAAAATAAAACAATTGTTGGCCTTAGCAGCCTTAGAATAAATAAGCACTTCTGTATTTGATAAAAAATTGTCATTTTACTCATTTACTAAGGTCAAAATTCAAATTTTTAATTTTGGATTTTCTTTTATGCTGTTTAGGGCTATTTTCAGATTGACTTCAAGTGGCTTTATATTTTTTTCTTGAAAACCAAGCGCAAAGATACAAATAAAATACTAAAAAGTTGCACCTTTTATTGCTTAATCTGAAAAATATATAAAAAATCAGTGGCGTACTTTTTTTCTTAATAATAATGGCTGTAGTGCCAACTAAGGCGCCACTGGGCCCTATTTGTTTTTAATTTAGATAATTAAATAGCCAGAACTAATCAGAAATGAAGCAAGTCCGAGCATATGTTTACTTTTTTTATAAATGAACAAGAAACCACCCCCTTAAGGTTTGTACCGTAGTTAGGAAAACCCTGTTTAAATTTTAAAAAATATTGACTTTTTGTTCACCCCTTTTCCCCCCTTCCCCCTCCCTCCGATAAATTTCTTAAACATACAATTCTCCCGAGTTAGTCCTTTCGAAAGTTGGCAACCCTAGGTACCGCACCTATTTAAAGCAAAATACGTAATATTTGCATAAATGCAAACAAACATTGTGTATGGCCGCATTTACTGTTAAATTTGTGGGGAGACTAAGCCTCCCTTGCCTCCTCTGACGAGCCGCTAGTAAGGTTCAATAAATATGTAAAAATCGCATAAGCCCTTTTCTACAATCATTTGTTGTTTAACAAATCGTTAAAAATGGCAGTTAACATAACATTTTCGAACGCCATTCTCTCAAAAACTAAATAAGAAAGGTATATCATGTGGTACGTATGTTTTCTTGAAATTTTCTGTAGAATTGACTTAGAAAAATATAAAAGGTATTTAATTTGAAAAAATTGAGAGCTCTTTTGGTTAAGCCGGATATGGCACATAAAATCTAAAACGTCAGAAATCTGCCAACCATAAAACAGGCTTGCTAGTAACCCCTTGGTATAGTTGTGTATATTACCTGGCTGATCTGAGTCATTACACCAGTATATTGAGCTAATCTGAAAAATGCCATAATCCCAAGTGTTCTGGTTAACGGCTGTGGTATCAAAGTGTGATTCGGCATTGGCAATGCATACCCATGTAGGAATTTGATCTTCTGGAACACCTTGTCCCCTTAAAGCTTTTACAACATCACATTTGTTGTACACGACCGCTTCTGTTGAAATCGCTATAAAAGCTAGTCAAAAAATATTAACTATTAAGTAACTTTAATGAAACAATATTTTGGTTTTTAATGTAAATCCAGAATTAAATAATGATTTATAGTCTAAGAGCTAGTGGACGGCAGACCGTCTGTATTTTAACCAAGTAAGACGGTACCGGCCCAAAAGCGACCGGCCTATCTGCGACCTATAATAAAATCAGCGCATTAGCGACTGAATTTTTCAAACCCCCTTTTTCTACCGGGTGGATCTAAAATACATTACATTTAGGACGCACTGTAGTAGTTAATGTAGGTGGATTATTACAGATATTTCTTGGAATTAGAAAAGGGTACTTAATTAAACCCAAAACTAATACACACTTGCAAATGGTCAGTTCTGGTAAGCAACGCCTTTTTTAATTCCTTAATTAAAACCAAGACGAATACACACATACATATATTGTAAAACGTGTATTCTTGTATTTTATATTTACGTAAATTTGTATGCAATAAATAAATAATAATATAAATGAATCCATATTTTTTTACTTTTTAAAATATTTCACAAAAAAGAAAACAACTGGATGGGAAGAGTCTATGAGCAACCTGGCAATGCTTATGCCCCATTGGGGTTTACTCCTATTTAAATCCATAGGTCCCTTATAGGTAGGTTTTATTGCATTTTAATGATCGGTCGCAGATGAGCCGGTAGCAGATAAGCCTATTTCAGTAAGACAGGTACCTTGGTACCTACCTAATTTTGACCAATTTCGGCAGTACTTTAGCAAAGCTGTTTGAACACATTAAATAGTATATTTAATGCGACCAAAAAATATTGGGCGACAATTTAGCTGATTTTATGTTATTTTTTAACATTGTTCCAAAATTTGCCTTAAAATATTTATTTAGTTTAATTTTTAACAAAATAATTGACCCTAAATTCAAAAGTATCTATGTGCCATTTAGGCATTTAAAAGTTATAAGTATAAAACATTGGACATAGCAGATTCGCTATGAATATACCAGAGGCGTGCGGTCAATGGAAGCAAGAAAAGCATATGCTTCCCTTGCTTCCATGCAAAAACTAATAAAAGAATCCAACTACACTATAAATAGGTAAGTTTTTAAAAAGTGCTTCCCTTTTTCAAAATCCACCCCACGCCCCTGGAATATACATACATTTTAAAAGTGGGTTTTTATCCATAGCTTAACTAACCAGAACTAACCAGAACCCTCTTAATATCATTTGGCATTGTATATAGAAACCTTTCTAAGCAAAATCCCATTTTGGTAACTTTTGAAGTTAAGGTATTCAATTTTAAAAATTGTTTAAAGCAGTTTTTTTTAAATAAAAAAATAAAGTTAAGCTACAATAACAGAAATTTAAAATATCATAATGTATTACCGAGTGTAATAGAAAAAACACTTTACTAAACATTGTAACAAACTGAAACTTATACATGCATCTAAGCTCCTGTAGGCTTTTATAAGTAGAGTATAGGCTCCTCTTTGTTTGATAAGACCGTAATTGTTTACGCGTATTTATCTACATATTTACTTAAAAGCAAACAAACATGTTGCAAATAATTTATTGTTATTTTTTAAATAATGACTTTCCTAAAATTTCCTTTGAGTAACCAATTTTTAAAATTATTACATTAAACACACAAAACAAAGTGGGTGGCTTATATACGTATTATCAATAGGAAAGTCCAAATCAAAAAAAAAAAAATTATAACTTATTAATTTTATACAAAGTTTAATTATTGTTAGTAAATTTTTAATAATTTCAAATGTGTCTATTTATAATATTGTTCCAAAACACCTCGTAGAGCAAGTACTAATGCGCGTGCCTTTTCTGGTAAACTCAATTATAATTGCCGTTCGCAGCAGCTTCAAATTGTCTAAGGTACGTAACCCACGGTACCTTTCCGTCAAAAGTTGGTGGTTTCATAACAGTTGCTGGAGTACCACATCCTAGAACGACACCTGTACTAGCTATATTTTGAATTTGCCGGTGTAAATGCTGAATTTCTTGTTGCATTTGACCTTGAACTAACTGCACAGTCTGTTGTATTTCTTCTATATCTTCTTTGACATCTTCTTTTGTAAGTTTTAATTCAAGCAACATTTCCTTTCTCATCTCATCTTGGCATTGATGAAATTCTCCCCTCAGGTGTTCTCGAATCTTTACTATCTTCTCTTTTATCTCTTGCTTCATTTGTTCTTGTCCTTTTTTATGTCTTTTTGAATTTTCTCGATTTGTTGTCTCGTTTCTGCTTGACTGATTTTGATTTCCCGCTTCATTTCTTTTTGATTTGTCTTCATTTCTTCTTGACTTTTCTTCATTTCTTCTAAATTTGTCTGCATTTCTTTCTTTAGGTCTTCTTTCAGGGATTCTTGACTGGTCTTCATTAATTTTAAGTCTTCTTTCATGGCTTCTTGGTTGGTCTGCATTTCTTTCTTTAGGTCTTCTTTCATGGCTTCTTGGCTTGTCTGCATTTCTTTCTTTAGGTCTTCTTTCAGGGATTCTTGTTTTTCCATCATTAGCTTAATAAGTGAACTTATTTCCTCCATCGTTTCAGTTTGCTTTCTTGTCTCTACTGGCATTCAGTCTTCTTAACCACTTCGGCTTCCTCAGGTAATCTCGTTCCGCTTCTGACACCAAATGTTCCATAACACCTCGTATAAAAACACGTGTCTTCGTTTTTATACCTTTATTAACAATGGAACGTAACTATGGTTACAACAACGACAAAATCTACTCTTGTCAATGTCTCGAAGTTTACAACACAAAAGTCGAATTTATACTGACTGATCCGAGGTTTCCCGTCGCCCTTTTATAGTATGGTGGAAGAGTAAAGAATGATCTAGAATATTCGAGAAATATCGTGAAAATTCCATAGTACATGATGGCATAAAAGTTATTAATAGATAATTCGGGCGTTTTCGGAAACCTTCGAAAGTGATGAAAGAACTTGGAAAAATTAAGGTAAATTATTTAAATAAATTAACAAACTAAATTAAATGATCCTAACTCTCTAAAATTCTATAACCTAAACACATTTTTGAAAGTCTGTAACAATATGAACTTCAAACACGGTATAGGTACCTCACTTGGTATTTATTATTGGCACTGGCAGGTACCAAAACATACCTACTACATTTAATTTCTTTTAATAATTATTTTCCCAACTGCGGTCTATAAGCCGATACCATTATTAATTTTTCTGCTTTTCATGTCATTCACCGGGACCCTCTCCAGTGACGTGTTTCTCCTACCTCATTGGATTTATCAAACTCTGTACTGGGTCGACAATAAATAACTCGAAAAAGTAAGAAACTTATGAAAACAAATAGGTTGTTCGACGGTAAGACATAGTCTTACCATTGAAACCTACTGAAAAGCATCATTTAATGAATCATCATCGAGTTTATATAATACACTCCTAGACAACAAAAACGAAAGAAACCAAATTTTTATTCAAATTATAACGTTAAATAACTTTTGGTTGTTATGACAGATTTTAATTATCTGTTGGTCCAGTTGTAGCACCTTCCATCAAGATTAATATTTAATATGAGGATTGCAAAAATGTTCATAATATTAGGGGAGAGCCAAATGTTTTATTTTGCCCAAACTTTTAAACACCCTGTGGAATAATTAACATCACAATTTTTTACCAGTCTATTGGATTTTAGAACCCTATCCGTTCCTAACATTTTCTTTTTTTATTTATATTAGTATCTACATTCTGAGAGAAAAACAAATTTTTAAATAAGAAAATGAAATTTGTGTATCGGATGTCAATTTATGATTTTAAATTTCCCTAAAACTTTTATTTTTGATGAGGAAAATAGATAAAAATAACGGTTTGTTAAGTTGGTATCGTAGTTTCTAAATCAGTAATCAGATTTTTGTTATCTCTAAGGATATACAGGGCACAACAAAAAGTAAAATTTTCAAGAAAAAAAGCACCCTGTATATTATATTACCAGTAAAAAGATATTTTAAAGAACTTTAAAAGAATACTACATTTGTCATAGTTACCTTTATTAGTATCGAAAATATGACCATCCAAATCCTTAATTTTCCCAGTATGTTCGCAATATTGCGTATATTAAGTACGACCATCATAATTGCATTGCATAACCGTCCCTTTTACAAAAAGAAGGGCACTGGAAGGACTAAGACCCTCCAGGCTCAACGGAGTGGAAATCCCTTTTTCAAAAGAGACCACACTTAAGCAAAGTTACTCAGAAGGCAAAAACTACCCTGGGTAGATACCGTAGACTTTGCGGAAAGAATTGGGGACCGAAGATGAACCTATGGTTATATGAAATGGTCGTCAGACCAATGGTAACCTACAGTTCAATTGCCTGCGGTGCAAAGACGCTATAAAAGACGACAATAAGGCAACTACAAAGTATACAAAGACTCGCTTGTCTATGTATTACGGGGGCCATGAAATCGACCCCTACTGCAGCTCTAGAAGTGCTGCTACCGCCCCTTCACATATTCATACAAGGTAAAGTGAAAGCGGTACACTACCGTCTTAAACAACGCCAGAGTCCTATCATAGGACAGGAAAGGGCCATACAGTGGAGATTTAAGGAGGACCAAGAAGTCAACTCAATGTGTGAGATGCCTTTGAACAAAATGGTACCAAGCTACTGGCTAAACAAAAGCATTGGAACAGTTAAGCCGACCTAATCTGGTATGCAGATGGCTCCAAAACGGACCAAGTAGTCAGAGCAGGTATATATGGAGACAAACCGAGGACAAAACTAAACGAAAAAATCGGTCTCGGACAACACCCTACGGTGTTCCAGGCGGAAATTATAGCCATAGAACAATGTGCTAGGGAAATCACCAGAAGGAGTTACATGGGTAAAACCATAGTAATTTATTCGGACAGCCAGGCAGCCATCAGGGCGATCAGTTCAAGCAAGATCAGCTCCAAGCTGGTGCAAGACGGCGTTGCCGCCCTGGACAGAGGTGGCTGCGTCCAACAAACTAACTATTGCCTGGGTACCAGAACATGCGGGCCATCAGGGCAATGAGGAAGCCGATAAACTGGCAAAGGAGGGTGCAGGCAGGGCAATGGTAGGCCCCGAGCCCTACTTTTACAAATCCAATGCACTGGTAAAATTGGGATGTTAAATTATTCCACACAAAATTTGGGCCAAATGCATAATTTGGCTCTCCCCGTATAACACCTAATTCTATAAAACTTTTGCATTTCCCATATTAAATAATAATCTTAATGAAAGGAGCTACAATTGGACCACAAAACTTTTAAATGTTTTTTTTTAGTTAAAAGTTATTTAGTATTAAATTTGAAGAAAATTTTGTTTGCTCGTTTTTTTTGTCCAAGAGTGTATATTCACCGTGGACTCGGTACAGCCAGTTTGACAATGGCTATGAGGTAGACGAAACCCGTCAATGGATAGGGTCTCGGTGAATGACACGAAATGAAGGAGTTTTTCTTTTAACTGTTGTGAAAGGAAGATTTATTTTTCATATATAATAACGACAGTAAAGAATTATTTCCATTTATTTTTTAGCAGTAGAGTGATTGTCAAAGTAATTGCCAAAAATTTGTTTTTTTATAAGTATCCAACTTCCTACTTCTTGGCAAAATCTGTATAATTTTATAATCAATTTTAAAATGAGGATAAACCCTTTGTTCGGAATCTGCAATTTATTTAGTTGCTCACAATTGTAAAGTTTATTTATAAAAAATAATGCAATAATACAAGACAATAATGTACGATTCTTGCACAACCTTTAGATAAATGTTTACCAAGAAAACAAGTAATTATTATTTCCATTGTATTTTATTTCGTTACTCAACTGTTTAACTTTTTTGTTTCAGTCCCGGTTACCGAGATAACAACGCTTACTGGATCGGAGCTTCTGATAAAACCCACGAAAGTGACTTTCGATGGTCTGATGGACTTACGTTCTCTTACACAAGTAAGTTAAAACATTTAGTTTTTTTCTTAGTTTTATTTGAATGTAACTTCTAAGTTTATTCTTTAAGTTTGAAAGTTGGCCGATAAACCTCTTGATTTCGGAACTTTTTACTTTAATTGCGTTTCTCGATCTTTACAAAAAAAAGTAGATCTAAACGATTTTCCTTGGATTGGTGATAAGCGATTTATTTTCTTGAAAAGTTTAATTAAAGTAACAAAAGTATTTCTACCTACGCTTATTACCCACATCCATTACCCACGGTCATGATAGGGCTTTAAAGTAGGAATAAATACGATAGTTTGTATATGTTTTCGACAATTTTTTTCTAAATATGCCTGTTTAGCCAAGGTCACTATTTTATAAGTCACATGTAAGTATTAAAATATCTTATAAGTACATAAAATCAACTCACACTAAAATCATTCACATTTGATCAAAAATTAACAGTAGGCTTTAATATTGCATATGACACGGCTGACAAGTAACCTATCAGAAATCGAGAACACTAAAATTTATTGTTGTATTGATAAAAATTCACAAGAAATTTAAAAAAAAGTTCCAGTAATATGTCAATAGTCGTAGAAAAAGTATAGTGTGCAACTTGCACGGAATACTCGTGGGAAATAAATGAGTATCATTCCTCCATTCCAGTTTGAAAAAATTTAAATTTGAAGTATTTTAAGCAACCGCGAAAACAGGCGGATATCTAGACGCGACATCGTATCAAGGCAAGTTCAAGTAAAGGAACTGTACATCGCCAAGTGTAATTTACATTAACCACTTGGTGTCACTTGACCCCATAACTCAATACTATTAAAATAAACACATGAAGACTACTTATGTTTATTTATATCCATAAGAACAACTAGAAAACAAAATTTCTTGAAGCTAGCTTAAACGGTTATAAAGATATGAAGGTCCAGAAGTCGTCTATTTTCCACTGAGTGACTGACTGATATATAGATCAAAACCCTAACCCACTTTAAGATGACCTAGAAAAATAAAATTTTGAATCCAGCTCGCTAATTGTGTGTAAGCGTGGTGAAAAATCTGAAAATAAAATAATAATAAGGGGTTTAGGGGGTAACCATACAAAAAAGTTTTTTAGATTGTAGCTTTTAAACCGTTACAAGTAGATATTTGAAACTATTCCAATATACTATATATTAGTATATTTGCTATATAACAGAAACATTAAAATAAAAATTTAAAAAATAAGTGGTATCCCCTTACGAAAAACTTGTAATACGCACAAATAAACAACCGTAAACAATATCGTTATATCGTCCAGGACTTCGCTACTTTAGGCATAAACAGGAAGCTTGTTAAAAAGATAGCAGTTAATGAATGGGCAATAAGCATTGCAATTTCTAAAGTTTAAGAAAATGTAGGTAATGGAATAAAAAAGAAAACTATGCAGCGGAAACGCGACAAAAAAATACTAAATTAAAATAGGTACATTGTACATGCTTAGTTCTCTTTACAAGAGCAATGATATCGCCGAAAAACATAAATGTCAAAAAGGTAAGCCAAGTTCAATACTAAAATTATGCTTGGCTATGAGATCAATGAGTTCCAAGTTCTGTACAAAACCTAAATATGTATGAGATCTTAAAATAGGTTAGATTTAACTTGGCCAGTATTTATCAGAATAAAAAAATAAGTAAATAAATTAAATAACTTTCTAAACTGACTAATATAATGAAAACTGGCCAAGTCAAATCTAAACTACTTTAAGATCTAATGCATTATTGGATTTTGTACAAAACTTGGGGCTCATTTAGATCTCCATTCTTTTTACGGCGAAGCTCACAGACAAGCATAATTAATTTAAGTATTAACTTAGCTCACCTTTTCACATAAATGTTTTTGGTGGGAGTTAGTTTTTCTTATGTTAATAAAAATTACTGACACAAGCTTTTTTAATTGAATCTAAAAAAAAAGTCGTTTTTAAAGCAGGACAGTCTTCAACACAGCAAAAGATATCTTTTATCAATAACCACTCTATGGCGTTATGATATATACCCAAAAAGTAGTAAACTTACCACATTTTTAAAGAATATTTAGTTTAAATTTCTCTTAAATTTTCCTGGAGGAGGATTAAAAAAATGCCTGTATGTCAAAGCCGATTCCCACCTAAGGGTTTTAACCCGGGGTTTTCAAAAAGTCTTTGCCTTTTGACGATTGACATCTGCGAGTCATGGGTAAGGGATTAAAACTCGTGCGTTTTTACCCGCCAAATTAGAACTGGTTCTAATTTTTCCCTACGGGTGACGACTTTTCGACAAAATTCCCTACCTGAATGAACTACCAAAAGTTGTGATTCTGATTCAAATGTGCATGGAAATGACTTACCCGTGTCCTTAAAAACCCCGACAATCAGCTGATAGGTGACGACTCATGTGTCACGGGTGAAAACTCCTAAGTGGGAATCGACTTTTAGGTATCCAAAATTATTTTTAATATAAAGGGTGTCTGCTAATTAATGGTACACAAAGAAACCACATATTCCTTATGCCAAAATATTAAGATTTAACCAAACATATCTATAATCAAAAATTAATAATAAGGAAGGTACGGGATGTCGAATTAAAAACATATTTTTAGTTTATTGCGATAATTTTTGATACGTTTTAAATAGTTTAATTAAACCCCCAGAGGGTACTGACTACACTATTTAAATTTCTTTAAGACGTTCCAACTTCCCTCTGCTCCTCTGTATGTACCATGTAAGTTAACCAGTTAACTCCCCTATGGTTTTTACACAAAAAAAATAAGAATGGCTCCAAGCAACCGTTTTCAAGATATCTGCATTTAAGTGATTAAGTTCAACCAAAAATGCCTTTAAAAACAAAGCGTTAGCCATAACTACAACTGCGTCATGATAAACAAATGATTAAATGTAGTCCAATGTAATATTTCCTATACATTTGGCGTATCGTAGTGTGAACGGTATTGAAATACTATAATGTTAATAACGTAATATTATGGGCGGTATCAGCCAAAGATCTTAGGAAAGCAACTCGGGTAATACGTGGTAGCAACCATAAAAATTTAATAACCAAATATTAGTTTTTTTGTCGTCACTTAATTGACAACCGAATATTACAACCACCAAACTTGCCAAAACTATTAAAATCTATGTTTTTGTTTGTCAGTCGATTATGTTTTTGTTTGTCAGTCCATTATTAAATTTGTAATTGTATTGTGCAGTAATAAATAAAGTATGTTCACTTGACACAAAATGTTGTTGATGTTGTATATTTCATTTTTGTTTTAACTAAAGACTGTAAATATGTATTGTACAGTTTTAGATGAAATATAGTAACTTTTACGTAAGTTTAATTTTGTTTATGTCAAAAACTAAAAAGTCGTATTGACGCTTTTTTTTATTTGCTACATTATATAAATTTCAAAAAAATTATTAAATTAAAAGGATTTTTTTGTTTATTATTTATATTTTTTAAATATTTTAAAAAAGTTCTGGTTTTAAATATGCACCATTTATATTTTCCAAATATTGTGTTGCATATCCAGGCACACAAGGTGTCTCAAAAGTATAGAAATGCTTAACATTTAAAAACTAAGGGTCATTTCAAAAGTTTTAAATTAAAAAATGTAATGTCAAAAATAAAAATATCTCTGCCATGTAGTTATCATAGGATGCACCATTTGATTTTTTTCCCATAGCCTTTAGGTTTCGAGATATTAAGGGTTTTTTTTTCTTTTGGAACAGTCTGTATATGAAATTATAAAAATTAATACGTTTGATAATGAGGTTACTACTAAGAGGTATGTAGATATGTTTTCCTATATGTATCTTAATTTTATAACTAGTAAAAAAATAAGAAGAGACGAGTGAGAAAGAAGGTAAGTCAGGGCCGCACGCAGAAATGAATTTTGTTGGAAGGGGCACCATTGCCCTGCGTACGTACTGAGGTAAGTAGGAGGTTACTTCGATTAAAACAATGGCATTTTGCCTAGACAGAGCTAGTTCGTTTTAGATCTCACATAAAATTAGTGTTTATTATTTTTTGTGATGTATTCGAATCACACTAACTATATAATTTACCAATTTTATTGACCTAAAATTGCAAGAAAAAGTACTTTGTAATTATTTTTGCCCAAATATACTATAAGGTATCCGACTATATTTTGACCAATTTTATCGGGATGCTGTTTTTGCAAAACGCCACACATTTTTTAAAAGTTCGTTTTTATAATCTTTGCCGTTTGGTTGTGACATTTTGTTGAAACAAAAACAAGATGGCCTATTTTTCGATAAAGTGCAACTTTGTTATTTTAAACGAAACACCATGTATACTTTTCTTTATACCTAAAATGTAATATTTTTCCCTTAAAAATATGTTTATAATAAATTTATTGATTCCTAAAAATTAACTGCATGGCATGTAAGAATATTATTTGACAATGAAAATTTACTACATAAAGGCTTACAAAAAATACGCTTTCAAAACTATACTTTACTTACAAAATAATAGTTGTAGTAAAGCTGGATTACCTTTATAATAAATTAGGTAAAAAATATGTTAAACGGTTTTATTGTACTAGAAATCTAAAACATAATTCGGTAAGTCCCAGTTACCAGATCGCACCAATCATTGTATCAATCTGGGGTATTTATTAAACAAATAATAAAATCTTTTGGCACACTAAATTTCTGTCATGATATTTACTTTGGATACACGCCCAACGATTTTATTATTTGTCTAATCAGTACCACAGATTACTAAGAAGATTAATGCGATCTGGTAGCTAGGACTTACCAAATTATTTTTTAGCTTTTCGTCAGTGCCGTCTTAACCATTAAGCTGACTAGGCTACAGCCCTAGGGCGCCATGAAAAATAGGTGCCACACAGGAGAGTAATAGGCGGTAGATAGGAGAGTTTTTAAAAATGTTTAGAGCGGGTGGGGAATTTTGGTGACTAATTTCACTGTAAATAAGGTGCTTTGGAATGAAATAGGCCCGAAAAGGATGGAATGACTTTTTTGGTCATCAAAGTAAAGCGCCTATCACTCAAAATAGGCGCTACGGAGGAAAGGCCCTTTTTTTTGCTCTTCAGAAATTTTTTTGGTGGAAAATAGGCGCTCCGGGAACTCTAGCCTGGAGCGCCTCAAACAGTTAATACGACCCTGCTTTTAGTACAATAAATCCGTTTAACATGTTTTTTTTATATAATTTATTTTCAAGTTTTTAGTTTTGTTGATACGTGTCATACATCTCATTCTATTGAATTTAATTTAATGTCTTACTATAACCAACCAGAACTAACCAACGATTTTATATTGAAGTAGTTGTAAAAAGTATGTAATACGCCATTGTGTGGCGGCGGCCATATTGGATTTTTTTATATAGTGAGCTCTAATTCTACCAATCAAGCCCTTTCATTTGATACTCATATTGAGGTTGTAGTGAAGTAATATGTAATCGCCCATTTTGTGTTGGCGGTCATCTTGAAATTACACTTATAAAAACTATATTGTGATGTAATATCATCAAGATTAGGAGTGTGTCCGTCCAAATTTCAAAACGATCGGTCGTCGCAGAAAGGGTGTCAAATTTCACTTACTAGATTTGACTCAAACAAATAATAACAAACGGGCCAAATTAAGTAAAACCGTTTAAAATGTTTTTGTGCATATTGGAAATAACCTAGAGCTTTGTTGCCGCATTTTTTTTCTGTAGCCTTGTCTGTAGCAAATTTTTATTGTTAAATATAATACTCTTTATTGCCATAGAGTCAGTTTTTTACGGATCAATAAATAGATGGTTTTATGAAAAAAAAACATATGTAGCTAATTTTTTTATAGGGAAAAAAAATAAAAATTTGGGACACTTTTAAAATAACAAAGTTGTCCTATATCGGCAAATCGACCATACTATTTTCATGTTAACTATACCGGGTTACAACAAAATTACTATTTAGCAATTTATTTTGCTGGTTTTATAATAGCTTAAAAAATTAAATCTTAAAAATATATATAGTACGTACCATTATAATTACTCCTTACTTAGAAGTTCAAATTTTACAGCACTTCCGGTTAAACAGGAATTTGTATTATAATGGTCTCTAAAGGTGTAAAGTCTTTTAAAAGAACTATTTTAAGGATTTTAAATTTTGTAATGTTCCTTTGTTTTCCCATAAAACTGCAAATTGTGCTGTCGTATGAACATTTTCAAACGCCATTTTCTCCAAAACCAAAAAGTTTGGTTATGGATATATAAAAGGTTTTTTTATCAGGAATGACCCGTGGAATCTAAATCCAAAAAATATACAGGGTGTTTCATTTAAAATATCAAATTTATATAATTTCCGGTTAAACCGAAAGTAATACACATATGCCATTATATCTAAAATTGGCATTCGGTGATACAATATCACGTCCCTAAATTTTAAAACTATACTGTTGGACAAAAAAAATAAATTGCTGTATGTCACCCGGTATGTCACAACCAAATGGCAAAAATATTATAAAAAAATTTATCAAAATCTAAGGCTAGCTGCGAAAACCGCATCTTTATCACCCTATTTGTTCTAATAAAAATTCCCCTGATGGGTACTTTTTTAAATATTAACTATCAAAAACTAAGTGCAGAATTTTCTTTCCAACATACATCATGCTTTATTATGCTAGCGTAGTTAGAAACACAATGCATCTATTATTCTAAGGTTTTTAAGTGCTTTGCTAATGGCTTTTAATATGTTTGATGTTAGATAAAGTAAATATAAATTTTCCGAGCCGGGCAAAGTAAATAGTTCCTTGTAGAAAACATATTGTTTCTCTATAAAGTTCTTTTTTCTTTTTGACCTGTTTAATTTTCATAAAAAGTATACTTTTACAACTTCTGAATAAGAATACTTATGTAATTTTACTGTTTGTAGTTTCTAATACACCTTGGTAAAATAATTTTAAAAAATCAATAAAATGCTGGCTCGAAAAACATTTTTAACTTTAAAACTATACATTTTTTTTTAACAGTTACTTATAAAATGTTGTTCTTTTTTTTAAAAACAAAAGTAAATTACTCAAGGTAATTTTTAATTTTTTAGTAATAACTTGCCTTGTATATTACCCTTTAAAGTTAAATTTTGTATTTCTTAGTTTTGGACCATGCGACCAGTTTTTCCAAAATGCTAATTTAAAACTCAAATTTGTCAACTCATTTTTGTTCTATTTGTCCTCTTGTAACACCCATCCTGGTACACATTGTATAGCTGTAATCCAACTTTCACATTTAATATTGTTTTCAAACTTTCCAAAATAATAAGAAAAATTTTTGAATTACAATTTTAATAAAAATAATATTTTTTGGCGGAAGTAACACAATGTGAAAATGAAAAATGTCAATATTTGGCGGTTGAAAATTTTCATTTTTTTTTGGGTAAGTTTTTATGTTAACGACTGAACATTTATTGATAAAAAAAGGTGCCTATATTAGGAATAGTATATTTTCTCCAAATTTTATCTTAATAAAAATATTTTTGTAGTAAAGGAAAAGTCCAAAAAATAGTTTTTTCAACTTTTCTTTAAATTTTTTAAGGTAAGGATAAAAATATCTATTAGATAAGTTGTACGTTTTTTTATTTTTGACAAATTTTGTATTTAACATTTTTTAATAAAATGCATAATTTAGCTAGAAATTGCAAAAGAACATTTTTACCCTTATTAACCAACCCCTTTACCCCCTAACGGTTTATTTTTGTCCGGAATATTTTTCTTACATAGTTATAATGCATTTAACAAAAGTGTACCAATAGTTTGCTATCAGGGATTTTTTTGCAATCAGGTATTTTGCCTCGACTAGTCTTATCGCAACTAAAATAGTTCTGTTATTAATAATTAAGTAGGGAACCATGCTCTGCAATATACAGAAAACAATGCTGTAATAATTTATTCAGAATAATTAAAAAGTATAGTTAATTTACAAAAATATACAGGTTTAAGTTGTCACGTTATTTACATAGGTACCGCATTTGTTAATTTTCTACCTGTTAGTGATCCACACGCGTTAGACAGTCTCCTTTCCTGTAAACCTTGCCTTGATCGTCATTATCCTTTTTTATGTATAACACAATCCGGTAAAATAGTCTTTAAAAAAATAACTTTATACCTCGCAAATCTCATATGATCTATGCATACGTACATATTTTTTAACAACTTCTATTCTTTTTTATAAAACAGGTTAAGATAGTATGTTCTATAATGAAAGATATGTTTAATCTTACTGCTAAATTTGCATCTAAAAATAAATGCTGTTACGTCTGCCCCGAAAGGCGCCTCCATAAATTTCACAGTCGCGTGATTTCTTTCCGCTTTTTGTGCTTTTTAGGCAGAGAAGGAAATCTAGCCAAGTTAGAAAGTCTTCTTTATGTCGGTAAATTAAAAATATCTCCTTAGCATAATTTATACCGTGTGTCTACTTAAGTTAGAGTCATATGAAAAAACTTTTTTATTATTAATTTACGAAATAAAGTTACTCTTTATAAGAACTTTAAAACTTATACAACCAAAAATTACATAAAAAATTATAAGGAGGCAGTTTTAGTTATAGCTAATAAGCTATTTTTAAATGCACTTTTCGGTTACATTAAACAACTTAAAGGCAAATATCCTAAAAACGGTTGCTCTGAGTGATTCTTACAAGATACACCTTTTTTATGTAGGTGGCATAAGAAAGTTTATTATTTTACCAGGATAATACATACAGGGAAGCACAAAAAAACGTTTAAGAGAAATTCAAAGTAGTGTAGGTAGCGTCCTGTAGTTAATACATAAAAATTAACATCAGATATTTTATTAAAATATTCAAATCGTATTAAATATTATCAAAATAACTTAAAAATACTTTTTGAAATTTGACACCCTATATCTCAGTTAATATGTACTTTTGTACTGGGGTAAGTTTACTTAAACATCAATATCGTAATTCTTTAGTAAAATGTTGACTCATGTTTTAGGAACGTCCCTGCATGTGATAAAACTATTACTTCAAAAATAAATGTAAAGCTTTTATCAAAGAATACAAATCCATAGAACCTTACAAGTGAGATTTTAACGTACCCCAAAATTTTAGTACCTACCCTGACCACCAGATAGCGAAAGTTGGCATTAGACCAATCAGAAAATTGTTCGATACCCATGTCGAGTTTCTATTGGTCGATTGGACTACTTTCGCTATCTGGTGGTCAGGGTAGGAACTAAATTTTAGGCTACGCTAAAATCTCACTTATGAGGTTCTATGGATTTGTATTCTTTGCTTTTATGCAATACAAATTTTATGTTTATATTCATACTTTTATAAATATAGAAAATTTGTTTTTTCTTATTAAAAAGATATTTTAAGTTATGGCTATAAAAATACGCTTTACAAAATAACCAATATTTATCTTTAATTCAAATAAGATTAAAAAGCTCCGGAACACTTTAAACTTTGTAAGTTATAAAAACCAAACTTTCAAAATGTCAAAGAAAATATACGCTTTAACATCGGATAAATTTTAAGTTTTACTTTTTAATCAACTTAAGAAACTTAGCCATAACAACTTAAAAACAAAAACTAATCCAAACCAACAACAAAGCTTTCTCTTTAATTGAAATACTTGCATTCGAATTTCTATTCTTACATTAAACATACTCTGGCTTGATTTCCTATAGTTACAACTTACGCGCTACATAAAATAGGAAATCCATTAGGGCGTCCAAAAACCATATTTCAATGTGGCAACAAGGGTTAATATTGTATAAAAATTGTGACAAACGATGTAATACTGTAAAAAACGTGACCCTATGACATGGTTCTAGTTCAATAAGGATTTAACTTATAACAAGGTCTGTTTCTGACATACACAGTAAATATTTAGGATAAAGGAAAAAAATGAAGGGATTTTAAGAAAGTTTAGTAGCAATAAAAGACTTAAAATGGATTAAAATAGGATAACGTAACTAGTTTCTACCTACATAATTTAGATAAAATACAGGGCGTCCCAGCTGTATTTAAACACGAAATATCTTCGCCCAGGTTATAGCAAAAACTAAAAGAAATACTAACCAGAGCAAATCTGATTGCGCAAACCCGATTTCAATTTTTGAAACAAATTTAATGATAAACGTAAATCATGGCTGACGTTATTTATTTTGGAGATACTTTTTGTCAATTTGGCCCGGTACTTGGGGCTCACTTGATATTAGAGATAGAAAAAAATGTAAATAGAAAGGTTTTAGGGATTTTTACGTAGAATTCATTTGCCTACCTATATTTTTTCCATTGACTTTTAATTTAAAGTTACAACACAAAGTTGTTTTTTCATCAAACACCCTGTATATTTCATTATCAGTTGAAAGGTCTTCTAAAAGCTATAAGAAACACCACTTTAAATATATCTATTTTTAATATTTTCGGTAATATGACCAGAAAACTCTAAAAATAGTAGATATACGCACTAAGAATTGGAAGCTTATATTTCTGAAACTATTGAAAAAAATCATTTTAAATATGGTAAATTGTAAATGTCTTTAAAATGTCTTTTTAATGATGATAACATATTCGGGATGACACATTATTATCGAACTTTTGACGAAGGCTATATTTCCAAAACTATGACAAATTAAATATATTACATGTGGTATCTTTTAACGACTTTTAAGGAGATCTTTCTATTGGTCATAAAATATACAGGGTGTTTTATTTAGACAAACTTTGTGTTATAACTGTAAAATAAAAGTCAATGAAAAAATATAGGTACGGTACTGAATTCTACATAAAAATCCCAAAAACTTTCCTATTTACATTTTCTTTTCTATGTCTAATATCAAGCGAGTTAGGAGTGCCTGATCAAATTGACAAAATATGAAAAACACTCTGAATGTCCAAAACGAATCAAGTTAGTCATGATTTACAATTACCATTAAATTTGTTTTAAAAATTAAAATTGGTATCTCTTTTAGTTTGTGCTATACCCTGCAAGGTCAACAAAAACCGCCACCCTGTACAAGATACAAAATTAACTTTGTTTTTATTGTCAAGTGGAGTTTTTAAATGAAACACCCTGTATATTTTATTAAATTTTGACTCTATTAAAATCTACATTAAAAATGTATATTCAACTATCGTCACTTATTGCTGTTTTTTAAGATACCAACAGCATGATGATATACTTACGGTTTAAAGTAAAGAAACAAGAATTCATTGTAAGAACTACTAATTGGTAGGTCAACTAATTAGTTAATTTTAGATACATATTTATTAACCTAACAAAAAACAGCCATAATTGACATATTGCTTTTTTAAGGGCAAGGAAGTACATATTTACTTACTTACTAAAGTAACTTGCTGACATTAGTATTTCTTAACAATGGAAGGTAATTAATAACACCTGACACCGAGAGAATTGAATAATTATTAGGCAAAGTAAATAAAGTCACTTTTACTTAAAATAATAAAAATAAAACATACAAAATTGCATGAAACAAATAAAGCAAATAATATAGTAATAGCTTTTGCTTAACTTTATTTACCTAGCCCATTGACGTATAACGTGTTATACATTTTAGATTTTAAAATTAATAAACAGTTGCTGCTAAAATTTACAAGTTCTTTTAAATAAGAAAACATACTTAAAAATGAAAATTCTGTTTTTGAGACACCTGGTATATTTATAAGTACTGTCAGTAAGATAAGCGTATTCAAGTCAAATCAAAATTTTTTATTAAAATTATATTTTTGTATCTTGTAAGGGACAAAGATATTTCGTGTATAAATAAAGTTGGGGCACGCTGTAAACAATGAGGCAATTTAGGTTTCTACTTAAATTTTTAATATTTGAACTTACATCTAGCAAAAAAACCATTTAAGTATTTCTACATACCACCTAGCCTGGCTGCACTAGCGTACCGAGTGGGGGACGATCCCCAGTTAGAGGGGGCCTCCAAATGGGGTTCTCATACAAAAAGAAGTGCATATTAGGGTTTAAGAGAGTTGTTTTGAAGGCTTGCTGCTTTTTTTTGTACCAAAATACAAAAACAAAGAGCCCCAAATATAAAAGTAAATCATATTAAAGGGGCCCCAGTTGGAGGATAAAGACCTTTTTTTTGGGTATGGGTATGGAAAATTTGTTTTAAAATAATTTACTGAAAAAGGGCTTCAACTTTGCTTTTTGGGCAAATTTTTTAGTATATTCCCGTTTTATACCTAATGACTTAAGATTTTCATATTTTGCTCTAAAGGTATTTAAACTTATTACTCTTTTCTGGCAATGTTTTAATAATTTTATTTTATTTGACCACATACAACTAAAATCTGGAAAATTATAACGTCAGTTAAAACAGAACAAGCAAGTCGGGATATCATACATTTTGCAAAAACTAAAGCTCCCGATAAAGTAAGTTTATAATATCAAGCTTTTAACTTTGTACATTTCTGATTTACAGCATCTAGTGTATACAGAATCAGCCAGTTAAATATGTAAACATGCAATGCGTCTTAATAGGTTCGTTTCATATTAAAAACCTATGATGTTTGCTTTATTCTGATAAAAGCTGTATGTATTATGGGTCAAAAAATTTATAAAGAAAATAATTTTAATAAAAGTTTTTGCTCGCAAAAAAATAGTTCAAGGAAAAGAATACAAAGTTGTATTAAACTACACAAAATACCCAAAATATCTTAATTTTAAAACGCCTTATCACATTTACAGCTACACAATTATGTTAAAAATAGATGGAAGGGAGGATGTTTAATAGCAAATTTTAATATTCCTAATTATTGTATTTTTAAACTTTTTTTTAACTTCTTTTATTTTAAACTCCAAAGCAATTATTTTTTTACACCAAACTACGATTCTAAACACTTTTGATAACCCTACAAAAGAAATAATATAATTAATAGATATTTTGCTTAAAAATAAAAAATAAACGTAGTTAATTCCTAAAAGAAAGTTTTGTACTAAAAATAGTAAAAAGTATTCTATTAAAATTATTTGTTTTTATAATGGCATGGTAAAATATATCCAAACTGTTTCTAATTAAAGTTATTATTATTTTTAGCAATTAATAAAACATTGGCGCGAATGGTAACCGAATAAAACATTGTAAAACTATGTCGAGGTAATTTATGATTTTAGGCATGATTTATTACATAGACCTAAATATCTATTAGTAAAGTATGCATAAAATAATTTTTAAAATGTGGATACTATAAAATAAAAAACCGAAAAGCAAACAAGTACTTTGCTCTCGGTTTACCGTCAGAACAAGAAGTGCGGAAAAAACTTTGTATGAACATATGTCCAAAACGTCCAGTAAGTTTCAAAGCCAGGAACCCTTCTTCTAACTTCTGAATTGTTTGGTATTTCTTCATGAAAATCTAAGAACTTTAGTAAGACGACATAAACTGAATTGCTGGTAGAAAATGACAGACTTAAATGTCAAACTGCAAGTTGGGCGCCATTAAGAATTAAAAAAAATAAAAGTGGTCTTGTGGCACATTATTTTAAAGCTCCTGACGAGTAATTTATAACTCTAGAACATACATCTTCACCTAATAAAAATGGCGGTACTCTAATAATTAGCTTAATACCTGGTTTTGATGGCCATATTTCCGAAACTAATAAAGTTAAATATACTTAATACGATATTTTTATAAAACTATTTTAAATGCTGAGTAGGACAAAAGTATATATTCTTTGATTGACGCACCCTGGCACCATGTATATATTACCTTAAAAAATATTTAGAAGACCTTCAAGAAAATATCAGATTAAATATATGTAACTTTATTAATTTCGTAAATGTGGCTATCCAAATTGGGTACTCTGGAATTTAATTTTATAAAGTCATTCCATTATGTCGTAGGAAAAGTATTGATATATATATATATATATATATAATATATATATATATATATATATATATATATATATATTCTAGAATTATTAAGTACTTGTCATAAGTTTTAAAATGATTTGTCACAAGACCCCACTTTCCATTTTTTTTAAATGGCGCCCAACTCTCAGTTTGACATGTTTATCTGTCTTTTCCTGTCTAAAGTTAGGGTTATGTTGTTTAACTTAAGTCCTCAGATTTTTTGAAAAAATACCAAACAATTCATAAGTTAAAAGGGGAATCCTAATTTTAAACACGCACTGTATATTAGTATTTATCTGCAAATGTACTCTATAAACATGGGGTTAAGTCAACCCAAAAAACCAGCAGCTAGTTGGACAACTGAATATAGTATTTTTCATTTACGGACACTAGCAATTGCATTTTAACTTACTATTTAAAAAAAAAAAATATATATATAATGGCTTTAAACTTTATTATAGAGGATTCTTAGTTTATATAATAAATTGTCTTAAATCGACAAAAATTTAATATTTGTAGCTATAAAAAGTACGTACAGCTCTTATTAAAACTCTTTACGAGTAAACTAATATTTGTCACTTAATTTAATACGATTAACAAGCTCTAAGGCACTCTAAAGTTTGTTTATTTTAAAACCTTGCAAAACGCCTAAAGTGTCAAAGTAAACATAGACTTTAATGTCGAATAACTTTTATTTTTCCTTTATCATAAAATTGGGTCACAGCGACTCTAAAGGAAGTTTACCATCGAAGCTTTCCTTTTAATGAAAATTATAGCAACTGGTTTTGTTTTCCATCATTGTACACATTTTTGTTGTGCTTTTATAGAAAACGCGAATAAACAGTTCTCTACGCCGGCGCCGCTCAGTTGATTTTGGGCAAGTGTGCTATCCACAGGGCCGTTCCTGGCGGGGTGCAGCAGGTGCACTCGCACGGGGCGTCACAAATTAGGGGTGGATTTTTTCTTTTAAATAAAGGCCCTATTTTTTGCTTTTTTGCGGCATTGCGACAATTTGATAAAATTTTAAAAAGTGAAGACCTTTCTCTTTTGCTCTTCAGAAATGTGAACCGGGGCGGCATTACCTCTTTCTGCACGGGGTGACACAAAACCCAGGAACGTTGACTGGCGATCCCTATTGATTTTGAAGTATTTGCGATTTATTAAGATGTTTAAAGTTCTCACAAAAGCTTGACTATACAGGATGTTCTCTAACTCATGGATATATGTCCGAACTTACTTTATTTCTGAGATAGCAGGCCATTAAAGTTTAAAAAAGTTGCTATTGTTTAAATATCCTTAAAAGGCTTTAAACGATTTGAATAAAATTTCTTACACCTATTAAATAAAATAAGGCATTTGTAAAGCTCTACCTAAATAAAGATTATTAGATTCAGTGATCGTCTTAGTGGGCACCACAGCCAATAATATTGGGAAGAAAAGTACGTCAGTGGCTTTTTATAAGGTGTTAATATTATTTTCCGATTAGACAATTAAAAATGCAACTTTTGCTATGTATTTTTTTTGGTATCTTTGCTTGGTTTTCGAATAAAAATGGAGCCACGTTAAGACACTTATTCATAAACAGCATAAAATAATATCCAAAAATAAAAAAAAGAATTTTGACCTTTATAAAAATGATAATTTTCGATAAATAAATACGAAGTTCTTTTATTTTAAGGCAAATATATTGTTTTTGTTTTTTCATGTTATCTGTGGATACTTTGTTAAAAAATTAAAGTGGCTTTATCTGTTTTTTTCGAAAACGAAGCTAGACACAAAGAAAATTAAAAATACTTAAAAGTTGCACTTTCCCCTTAATCGGGGGAAAAAAACTTTGTAAATAGGCATGCCTATTTTTAAATAAGATTGGATCTGGTGCCCACCGAGATGCCATTTACCCCCTTAAGTTTTGTACTGTAGTTAAGAAACACCCTGTATAGAAGTTTTACAAATTAAATTTAATGGTTGCCTATAAGTTGTAACAACCTATTAGTTATTTCTTTCCTAAAGCCCTTTAATATTAAATATTTAAAACTAACATTTGACAGTCTTATTTTTACGTTATAAAATATTGAAAAAGTTTTTTGCAATTAACATTTAACATAATTTGAGTAAAATTAAAAAAATATATGTATTATATTTATCTTTACCTTATATTTAGATTCCAAAATAGAGACCATTTCTATTAATGCTGATTTATATTACTCGACCTGGCTTTTGTATGCAAAAATTTTGCCTAAATTTGACCGAATTTATGATAAAATTTTACCGAGGAAATAAAACATATGTATTAAAATATTGGTATAATAAAATAGGTATTTTATTCCGATAAGAGGACATTATTATTTTTGGCAATATATATTATAAGTGCAGCATCTAGAATATGTGTATATGTGCAATGTGATTGATGGTTATATTTTAATATTTATTTATTATTGTGTATAGTTAAATACAACTAAATATACCTTAGAGGTAAAAGAGCACAACTTATTTATTTAAAAAGAAAATAAAAACTGTCGAAACGTTAACTTTTTTGTTTTTATGCTGATAACACTTTTAAATTACCCTTCCTAGAACATATTTTACCTACCGCTATTGGATATATATTTAACTATATTTTATTAATTTTTATTTCAGTGTTAATTTAAATAACACGAGGTTACCTTTGCTTAATAAATAAGTTAATTTTTAATTTTAATCTTAAATTCCTAACTTAATTTTAACTTGACAACGGTGGCTGACTTGTAGCCGAAACGTCGTTTTTTTATTTAGAATTTCTTGGGTTCCTTGGGTGGTTTTTTTTTATTTTGTTTCAGGCAACCGGCCAGTTTATAGGGTTCAATAGGGCTGAACAGGGTCAGCTCGCTATACCGTGGAACCAGGACCGAAGCCGTCCCATTCTTTCTAGATAGACTTTTCGCGTGTACCCAACAAAAAAGACCATCGAATATTTTGTTGTATCTTTTAAAATTCCCTTTATTAAAATGCATGTACTGTTCAAAAGTATTAGCCAATATAAATCTTTATTAAGCAGCTCTTAATAGAACTCTATTTACTTCTTTATCCTTTCTTTATCCTTATAGTCATTGGCGTATATAAGGGGGGTGGTTTGAGGGTTTGAACCATCCCCCGCCTAACATGAGAAAAGGGAAAATTTGTAGGGAAAAGTCCATTGTTGTTATTCTTTTAATGCGGACGGTTATGTGAACCCCTCCCACAATCCCACAATATGTTCTTTAACCCTTGTTAGAGTTGACACGATATTTAAAGACATTTTATATTTTAGCTATAATTGAGTTATACATGTGTTTCCTAATTGCGGTAAGAAAATTTAAGGGCGTATGCCTGACCCTTTTTATGAAAAATAGTTTAAATAAACACACACACAAAACATGTATCCTTAATTCTTTTATTCTCAAGATACAAGGTGTTAAACTTTCAAAAATACTTTTTTAAGTAAAATTTGTAAGGCAAGATATGAACATTATTCTAATAAGGTATTTGTTATTGTTGTTACAAAGTTGCTAATAGAAAGCTATAACACTTAATTTTTAAAATAAAAAATGTCCTTATATTTCTTGTATGGTCCAGGAATATGCAGTTTAGCGGACTTTTTTTCTGAAAAACAAAGCACGCTACGAAAAATACTAATATATAAAAAAGTTGTATTTTGTCCCCTGTCACTACTGGTCTCACTAATTAGAATTAATTTAGGGCTAAATTAAGTTCCTATTTTATTAAATACTAAGTCTCATTTTATTAAAATCGAATTGGGCATATTTAGGATATTATTAAAAACACGATTTTTTTTCTAAGTTTAACCACCCTGTATCTTATAAACAAAGCATTTCCGCACCTATGCTATGATTTTTTTACCTGGCTTAGCAATACGCCCTAAAAATTTTCTTACCAGCAATTAGGAAACACCTTGTATATATTTTTAAATAATTATATTCTCTTCATAGACGAAACGTATATAAAAGTGTTTTCCTACGACCACATATGATAATAGTAAATAGCACACTGTTTTTATGCATAGAAAATGCGTCTTATCACACTAGTGTTGCAAAGTACTTTACAACACTAGTGCTGCAAAGTATAATATGAAGCTGTCATCGCTGTCATTGTTACTTAAAATAAATTTGGAGTTATCAGCCTGTTAATGGGATTTACATTGATAAACCCATGCAATATTTTTAAATGAGGACCTTTTTTAATTCTAAATTGATGAAAAGCTACTAGGCAGGTGATTTTTGATATAAAAATATTGTTAAACAGTATAATATATCGCAGTAAGTATATATCACCCTAGTGATGCAAAGTTTTCAATTGTTTTCTTATTTTTGCTGTGAAGACAAACAACTTTTTTTTGAGAATAATTTGTGGTCGTAGGAAAAATAGTGTACATTACTTGATGTGAAAATCACTTTCTTACACTCGTGGGTTTGTCGCACTCGGCTAAGGCCTCGTGCCACAATATTCCCACTCGTGTGAAATTAGTCATTTTCCACCCTTGTAATGTAATATACTATTTTCTATGTCTAATAGGAGAAATTGACTTAAAATTACATTCTTTATAATTTTTGCCCATATTTAAAAATTATAATGCGATTTATTATAACAAATTGTAAAGTGCTTTTATTAATTATTTTTAGTTATTACTTAAGCCATGGTTAACCTAATCCAGCATAGAAAAACTATATTTGAGTATTTTTTATTTATTTTTTTTTATTTTAGGCATGGTTTCGGATAAGATGACACAATAATTTAGGCTAAAATGGCAGATTTCAGGGATTTTATTTAGTGAAAACAGAATACCAATATAAAAAGAAACCTTTTTAATATTTTAAATAATTCTTTTTTCGTTTTCTTTTGCGGATTTTAATTTCTCTTTTATCATTATTTTAAACACACATTTTATATTAAAACAATCCTACTTTTAAAACATTGTTGTTTTCTTAATAAATATATAATAAAGGCATTATTTTACCAGGCAAAAGTACATAAATAAATTTTGCAAGACCAGATATTGTTTTATTTTACCCAGCTAAACAACCTGTTTAAAGATCCGGTTACATTATTTGACTTTTAAAGTTAAACTATAAAAAACATTTGGAAAGAGCATTTGTTGTCTTTAGATATTTATCTTAAAACTTATTTCGATATCCAACGCACCAAGTGTTTTAATATTTCCAAAAGGAACAAAATGTTCAGAGCGCCCAAGTGTAGGTTGAGCATGAGCGTGTTACCTTATAAGTTGCTCCGTTCTAATAATAGATCTCAGGCTAAGTTAAATAGTGTAAATATTACAAAAACCTAGTTTTCGTAGCCAGAGATTCGTGAGTAGCGGCAGTTATTTTTATCTATTTAAAAATAACTTTAGTGGCGGATATTTTTGTATACATACAACCTCCCACATGGGAAGTTACATGTACTTATTTAGCCACTGTTATGCCCACTTCCAGAAAAGGCAATTTTTCTATAATTAGATTTCTTTTTAGTAGGACTATGTTATCTTTATTTTTTGTCGGTGTTTAGCACCTGCTATTTTTACAGCTCTTGCATATGTTATGACTTTTATTCTGGGATCAAGATGTTTTTGATAAGTTTCCTAGTTATGTGCGAAATTATTTTTTGTTATTTTATGTTTTTTTATGTTTAAGGTTATTTAAATGAGACATATATTTAAAGACCAAATTACTAACCCAAAAAATTTATTAAAAAATTACATAATATAACATAATAATAACATCAAATAATCGCTGGTAAAATTACTTAAATAGGAAATAAAAGGCAGGTTTATTACTAGATAGGTTTTATTGACCTGCCTCGTAATAAATGTATAAATAAATACAATAGTAAATATTAACAAATAAAGTAAATATTATTAAAGATGTTAAATATATACAAGATGTTTTTGTAAATAAAGTCTGTCTGGCAGTACAACCACGGTCGCATTATAAATACTGCAGATGGAAAACAGTAGAAACAACATGTCAAATAATTTAAAAATGCAATTAAATAGCTTAGAAGCACTTGCGGTGGACAATTCCAGGGCCGGATTCGTCGTATTCTTGTTTGGAGATCCACATCTGTTGGAAGGTTGAGAGGGAAGCCAAGATGGATCCTCCGATCCATACGGAGTATTTCCTTTCTGGGGAGCGATGATCTTGATCTTGATGGTGGATGGAGCAAGAGCGGTGATTTCCTTTTGCATACGGTCAGCAATACCAGGGTACATGGTGGTACCTCCGGAAAGTACAGTGTTGGCGTACAAGTCTTTCCTGATGTCAACATCGCACTTCATGATGGAGTTGTATACGGTTTCGTGGATACCGCAAGATTCCATACCCAAGAAGGAAGGTTGGAAGAGGGCTTCTGGGCAACGGAATCTTTCGTTACCGATGGTGATGACTTGTCCATCAGGCAATTCGTAGCTCTTTTCGAGGGAGGTGGAGGCGGCAGCGGTGGCCATTTCTTGTTCGAAGTCGAGGGCAACATAGCAAAGTTTTTCCTTGATGTCACGTACGATTTCCCTTTCAGCGGTGGTGGTGAATGAGTAACCTCTTTCAGTCAAGATCTTCATGAGGTAGTCGGTCAAGTCACGACCGGCCAAGTCCAAACGGAGGATGGCGTGGGGAAGAGCATAACCTTCGTAGATTGGTACAGTGTGGGTTACACCATCTCCAGAGTCCAATACAATACCGGTGGTACGACCGGAAGCGTACAAGGAGAGTACGGCTTGGATGGCTACATACATGGCTGGGGTGTTGAAGGTTTCAAACATGATTTGGGTCATCTTTTCTCTGTTGGCCTTGGGGTTGAGGGAGCTTCAGTAAGGAGAACTGGGTGTTCTTCTGGGGCGACACGGAGTTCATTGTAGAAGGTGTGATGCCAGATCTTTTCCATATCATCCCAGTTGGTGATGATACCGTGTTCAATTGGGTATTTCAAGGTAAGGATACCTCTTTTGCTTTGGGCTTCATCTCCTACGTATGAGTCTTTTTGTCCCATACCGACCATGACACCTTGATGCCTTGGGCGACCTACGATGGATGGGAAGACGGCACGGGGTGCGTCATCCCCGGCGAAACCGGCTTTGCACATACCGGAACCGTTGTCAACGACAAGAGCCGCAACATCGTCGTCACACATGTTGTCTGTTGTGGTTGATCACTGCTCACTAGACAGAAATTAAACAGCGATAAAGCTTGCAATGCGACTGAGGTTTGAAAAGATGTACGTATGTATTTATACTAGCCGTCGCCAGTGGCGCCGTTTCCCCAATCCTAAACAAAAATTCTATTCCTACACGCAGCTTAATATTACATATTTTCATATACATATCAATAGGTGTACGTCCAGAAATGGTTATATTAAAAAATATTGTTGTAGGAAAATTATATATATTTTTTGTTTAAGTTTTACCAAGAAAAATTATCTTTTTTGAAAAAAACCTTTAACTAAAATATAATTATTTCAAAAAAGTGCATTTGGTTATTCTAATATTTTTGTTTGTTAATTTGTTTTGTTAGTTTAAAAATATTTAACAAATATATTTTAATTAATTTTTTTCAATGATGTTTCGTTATTAATGTAATGGATTAATAATTTTTTCATATCTAAGTTTTCCTATTTTTTAGAAAATATTACATGACATTTTTTGAAAAAAAATGTTAATAAAATTAAATATTAAATGTAAATAAAAAATTTATGGCCCTCTTAAAAATAGTGTTATTTTATTAAAAATAAAAAAGTTTATATCACATTCACAAAAACCTATTGTAAATAGTTTTTAAATTAAATAAAGGCTTAAGTTTAATCCATAATTTTTATAAAAGGTCTTTAAACAAAAAAAAAAATGAGGGTATTATATTGTTGCAGACGTTTTGTGCACTAGCTTAATTTCACTAGATTTTATTTTAATTTGTTACTATAATGTATAATAAGTAACAAATAATTATTTGGGTAATTCTTGTATTAAAGCTAATTTTAAAAAAATCTTTTTACTTATATTCTTATTAATGTTTATCTTACTCAATAAGAGGTTAAATTATTGGTAAATGGTAAGTACTTAAGTACCTCAGTAAAGACAATGACAAGATGGCATAATAAATACTTAAATACTAAATATTATATTTAGTACAGTCCGCATAACTTTCATAGAGCCTAAGTACTATGTAGAGTAGGTACCGGGGTTTTCGAAAATAATTGCTTTTCACAGCATCTTTTTGACAATGTGGAGGTTGTACACAGAAGTACCCCTGCACTTCCTTCAGCTACTCTAAGTAACGTCATCCAGATAGGCTCTCAAATAAAATAGATTATTTAACAAATTCGTTCCCATCTTTTAATACAACTATCTGTTTTATAACTTTAATTGATTGAAAAAAGTTTTTTTTTCTCAAAATCCTATTCAATTTAAAAAAGATATTGTTTTATGGTCAAAAAGTTTTTAAAAAGTTTCTTTAATACTGAACATTGATAAGCTGGGAGCTTAGTCTCTTAGGGTATTATTATATTTATTTTATTAAATAATTCCTAAAGCTTGCTAGTTCTTCCTAAAATGAATCCTGAAAGATAGTTATTTATTAAAAAGTAAAAATTATATTTTAAAAAGTCAGATGAAAATTTAAAAAAATAGTTATTTTACTTCCAAAATAAAAAAAATTAAAGAAAATTTCTTAAAAGATTAATCAACTTCAGCAACTTCAGAAATAATAAAAATACAAAACACTTAGTATTAGATGTTAGGTGTTTACTTATATAACATTTTTTTAGTAAATATATTCAGTATAGGGTAAAATTTCTGCATTTTCAGGCATGATAAGTTGGTATAAAAGCTGTAATGGTTAAAATTTACATTTTTCAAAAGCAGTAAGAGGTATAACTAAAATAAAAACTATAACAGTATTTTTAAAGGTAATGATATTATATTGTCCATTTTTTCATGCACATATTTTACAATAATTAAAAATTTAGGGGAAAAATAAAGCGATTTAAACTGAACATAGTTTCAAAAGCAAAAATAACTTTTGACTTTTTAGGATCGTTAAACTGGATTTATAGATTGACTCAATCTGAATGACATTTCTGTTTCCGTTTGCCATTTGACGTTTTTAGTTAGAAGATGAAACAGCAAATTTGCATTTGTCAATTTATAGTTTCTGTTTAACGTTTTCATATGCCATATCAGAAAACAAAATGTCAAACGGCGATCGGTAACGGAAACGTTTATCTTATAAATTCAGCTTTAGGTATACGGAAATGAATAAACTTTTAATACCCGCCTATGTAAATTATCTTACGAGGGTACATGGTGCTTATTAACAATTCATTTATTAAACCATCTTATTGCTTAATTTTAAAGATTTTTTCCATATTTTGTTTTACTATTTAAACATTCTTTTTTTTTTATTAAATTTACATAAATAGCTAAGATAATTATTCTTTATTAAGTTCATTTTAAATAATTTTTTGATAATTTTCTCTATATTCGAAAACTATTCAAAACCCTTTCATGTACCGCCTCTGCTTAGTGGTTGCTTCTTGAAATAGCACGTACCATCCATGTATGGCTTGGCCTATAGGGCGACGCAGTCGCAAGCATCTCCCAAAATAAGACATCGGCATTGTGGATAGTGGGAGGCCGCGAAGCGCGTCCCGACGCCGATTTCACAAACGTGGCAAGGTGGAGGCGCGCCTAAAATAGTACCGAGAACCAAAAATGCATGCCGATGCCGCTCTCTGCTGAACTTTCGGCTAAGTTGACAATTTTTTCGTGCTTTTCATTTTTTTTCAAGTTTCCAGACAGCAACAGCTACTGTTAAATTGTTTTTTCGAAGCACAGATATTATACGTGGTTACTGTGTTTAGTTTATAATAATATGTAAATGATTTAAGGTTTTTGTCTATAGAAATAATACAAAAAAGTTATTTAAAAAATATATAAAAGATTTATCTAACACTATATATTATACCAAAATGCAATTGTTATTTTATTAATGGGTACTTATTTAATACATGTAAGTATTTCTCTCTTCATTCTAAATTTTAAGAAACAATTTCAGGCTACACTCATAAATGTCTTATAAGCCTAAAAATAAACCAAGTTAATTCAATTTTTGTTCGTCAGTATAATTAATATGTACAAAAATTTAGTTTTAATTAAATAGTTAATTAGAAACACGACCAATTAGTTTTTAAATTATCATATTTTAATATTCATAATAGCGACAAACACAATTTTGTCCAAATTCTATCTTAAATAACTTTTGGTTTTTGACCGATTTCAATTATTTTTTGGTTTAATCGTAGCTTCTTTCATCAAGATTATTATTATTATAAGAATTTCAATTTTTTTCTAGGATTTGGTTTTATACAAGGGAGAGCCAAATGTTGTATTTGGATTCAAATTTTTGAACACCCTGCGAAATAATTTAACGTCACAATTTATTGGTGTATTGGATATTTTAGCCCCATCTTTTCTAAATAATATTCCGTTTTTTATATGCAGGGTGTTCGGAAAGGTAAGGACAAAAATGATAGGGGTGATAGAGTGAGCTAAAATAATGTTAGTACTTATTGTATGCATTTCTTTTAGAGATAAAAAAATTGCCATTTTACTTTCACCGTTTAATTTCTTGATTATTTTCGTAAGAAAAAGGTATTTTATATTTAAATCGAGTCTTCATAAAATCGCATTTTTAAAACCAGACATACCCCTATTTTGTATGTAATAAAAATCAATTTTTTGAGGAAATTATTAAAATGTTGTAAAAATAATTAAAAATGGTGTTTAAAAGCCTTTTAAACTTTATAACACAAATAAAGACTGCTTTTATAATTTCACCGTATTTAGTCATTTTCTCAAAAAATTAATTTATTATTACATACAAAATGGGGGTATGTCTGGATTTAAAATGCTTTTTATAAAAAAAACGGTCAAGATATCGACTTAAATAA
This sequence comes from Listronotus bonariensis, assembly GCA_014170235.1. NCBI lineage: Eukaryota > Metazoa > Arthropoda > Insecta > Coleoptera > Curculionidae > Listronotus > Listronotus bonariensis. Next base: position 71,072 of record JACEGR010002280.1, on the reverse strand, counting down.
AGTATACCGTTTTTTAAAATGTCCAATTTTTCACCTCTAAAAAAATGCATACAACAAACGATAAAAATTCGTCTGACCCTGTTCAATTATGACTTACTGCATAATCATTTGCCTATGAAAAATAGCATTGGTATGAGTTAATTTAAATACCCAAATATCATTATTATTGGAGCAACCGTTTAAAAGTTATAAATATTTTTTTTACTCTAACTTTGAAGCATAATAACTCCCTAGGGAAGCGCGATAGAACTTTTTTTATATAGAGTAACAACATTATTTTGGCTTACTCTATCACCCCTACCATTTCTGACCTCACCTTTCCGGACACCCTGTATATATCAGTATTTCTATTCTAAAATAAAATACATTTTTTTTTAAATAAGGCAATGAAATTTGTGTGTAGGGTGTCCAGTAACTCAACCGACAAACTTAACCAAACGATTCCACAACAAAAATAAGAAAACAACTTCATATAAACATATGTCCTAGACGTCTTAGTTTTTGAACTACGAGTGTTAATTTTATTTTTTTTTTAATAATTAACTTACCGTAGTTCAAAAACTAAGACGTTTAGGACATATGTTTATATGAAGTTTAATTATTATTTTCTGTTGTAGAATCGCACTGTAAAGTTTGTCGGTTGAGTTACTGGACACCCTGTATGTATGTAGGTAATTTGATTGAAATTAATGAAAACCTTAATGTCTATTGGTGCCTAAACGGTGAGGTTTGTCGACTTATCGACTTTAATAAAGAGTATCTTATTTTTTAAGTTTTTGATTGTCTATAAAATGGTGCCCCCAGCTTCACGATATCTGTCAAAATAAAAAGTTATGATGTAAATAAATTTTAAGTTTTAGGTAAAGTGCCCTCTGGCGGTATTTAAAAATGTACTTTTGTCTTAAAATTTTAGAATCCGCAAAGCTCGATTTTTGGGCCAAATATCAACCGGATTGATTAAAAAATAAATGCAATATGGCGAAAAAATCAAAATAAAAATGAACTTTGACGGCTTGTAACTCGAAAACAAATGACATTTTGAAAAGAATTTATATAAAGCTCTACCCTTATTTTGTCCAGTAGAATCACCTCCTTAAGTTTCGTGATCGATTTTTGAATCACCCTGTATAAATAAAAACAAAAAAATGTTAAAAAAGATGAGGTTTTAAAATCCAATACATCCAAAAAATTGTAATCTTAAATTAATTATTCCAAAGAGTGTTCGAAAATTTGGATCAAAATGATAAATTGGTAAAAAAAACAAAAAGATACTTATGATTATATTTGAACAAAATTTGGTTTGTCCGGTTCTTTTTGTCTAGGAATGTACTCTTTTATATATCTTTATTTTCTTACATAATGGTAAATTATGTATTGCTTTGCAAAAGCATCTTTTATAGGTACATAAAATATTTACCTAATAGTTAATATTATTTACTTATTTAATTAAATTTTTACTCTTACGACTGTTATTTTTTGACTGTAAAAAGTTAAAGGTAATTTTTTCTCTTTATTTTAAGGATAGGAGTTAGGTACAATGAGGCTGTTTTTTTATAAAATCATAGAATAAAAGTTTAATTCTTTAAAACTTCTATAATATTTGCTTAACCTATTTCAGCCACAGGGTTAAATATACAGACTGTCCACGGATGGGGTTTACAAGAGGACAAATGGATAACAAAATTACATTTCGGAAAAAGTTGTTCTTAATAAAAAATTTAAAAAACATGATTTAAGAAACAAAAATGTTGATTTTGGATACAGGGTCCGCAAAAACTTGAAAAACATGATTATTCTCTCAGAGTAAGCTACCTTCATTTCTCTATTTTTAAGCAAAATGTCAGTAAAAATGTATTAAAGAAAAGTTTATTTTTACTGTCGTTTACAGCTGGAAAGTTCTGTTGTGTATAAATTTGGGAGAAGCATGTGTTTGAAAAGCTAATAATATGAGTTTTTTAATTTACTTTATTATAAAAATTTCAATTTTTAATAACACCGGATTCAGTTATATTAAACTTTGTAATTTTCTGTAAAATAAGTAAAGTCACTCAAAAAGTTATTTTAAATAATTTTTTTTTATGACGTTTTTCTTAAAAATGAAAAAGAAGGGTAGTTCACTTATAGAGAAAAGTCATGTTTTTTTAAGTTTTTGCGTACCCTGTATAAAAATTAAAATTTTCTTTTTATGAATCATATTTTTTTAGAAGAAAAAATTTTTCCAGGAGAAACTTTTTATAGAAAAATGTTTTATCCACTTCTACTCTTGTAAACCCCCTCAAGGACAATTGGTGTATATATTTTTTTTAATTTGGCAATAATTTAGTAGTTCTCTATCAGGTTTTTGTTTTTTCTTTTAATGCATACTTTTTGACATACATTGTATATTGTAGGTAAATTCCTTCCTAGACACTTTCTTACTCCTTTTACTATTATTATTTTTGTAAATTTTTAAATTTTTATTTCAAAATTCCAAAATGTTTTATTAAAATGGGTATATTTTTTTAGTTTTTTTTTTAACATAATTTAGACAAAAATAGTACGATTTATGAAAGTTTAATGCAGAGTTAATAATAATAACAAATAGATAAAATTTTAACCTTTTTTATTTTATCTTAAAAAGTGCCATTGTATTTAATGTTTGCTAATATAAATATTTGTTTTATATTGCAAAACTAAAATAACGTAACTTTTTTAAATACAAAATGTTATTGTCTCTTTATTTTTAAAAGGGATTTTATAATTATTGCGTTTTTTTCTTATTTACAAAAATTAAACCTACTGAAATATTTTAATAAATTTGTACCATTAGAATTAGGATCTTTTTAAATTACAAAAAAACATTTTTGAAGCTATTTAAAAAAGTAGAGTACATTTATTATTATGTGTGTCTTAAGTTTTCTAATTTAAATATATTTAATTTTTATCTATGTACTAATATAAATAATTCAGGTTAGTTTAAACATTTTTAGTAGTATCTTTATGGTAACTTAATATACATATGTAAATCTTATTGATTTTTATTTCCATGATCGTCGACAATCCTCAAGTAAAAAATCGATCATAAATTTAAAGCCGCATTTTCTTTTTAAAAATTAAGCTAAACCAAATTTAATCACTATATCTTTATAATCAAATGCTTTAAATAACGTACTTTTGGATTTGCAACATCAAACTTGAATCACGGTCCTACAATAAAATATTTATGAGATACACATGTTCTTTCTTTTGGATTAATATAAAATTCTATTAATTTTTATCCAGAGTTTTTGAATCCTGAGTTTTAAATACGTTCTTTTTCTTTTATTCTAGCTAATGCTAAAATAGGTAAAGATTTGCCATAGAGTAACGTAACATCTCTTTCTTTAAAGCTTAATGCAGTGTGTCCCCACCTGGTGATTGAGGTGTTGGAATCTTATTCTTTTACACCTTGTATATCTGCGAACCCTGTCTTTTAGGTTTTAATATTTTTTTTGTCTTTTAAAAATAAACAAAAGGTTACATTTTTAAAAAGTAAAGTGTAATTTTTTTAGTGTTTATTAAATACATACTCGTGCATGCATATGCTCGATTACTTTTTAATAACTCAGTATGATGTGCTGTTGAAAGGAAGTAGTAAAATTTGTGATTATAATAAATCAAAAATGAGTAAGGGTATGTATTATTTACCAATGAGATTTCTCCTTTTAAGAGAACACTATACAGGGCGATTAAAGATTATTAATTTTTTAGAAAATATTCTAACTCTGTAGGATATATTGGTAACAGTAAATAACAACGGTTATGACGAAGTTTTAGCTTTACGTTTCCTTAATATTTTTTCTTTAATTGTCTTAAATTATTAATTAATTTAAAAAATATAGCTTTTAAATTAAAGCATTTTTGTATTAAAGCTTATGGAAGAAAAACATTAATATGTTTAAAACGTTTTCTGGGTAATGTCAGTTTATAAGAAAACCCCTTTTCGCTGTAATAGACCATTTTTATTTTTTTCAAGAGCGCTCGGTTAATATTTAAAAATAATTACTATTTAACGTTAACTTTATTAACGATTTTTACACATGGCCAATAAATAATTTTAAATGACAACAAAATTTATCTCGGTACCTTTTATATCGATAAAAACCAAAAAAATTTAAACAAGTAAAAAGATAATTAAAAATCGACGTTTCGGTGGCAAATCTGCCACCGTTGTCAAGACAAATGGAATAAAAATAATAAAAATAAAACTTACTATTATTTAGGTTTTAAAATTCAAAATTTTTATGTTTTTCTAGGATATTCTGAAAACTTTGACATTAAATGTCAAAACATGTTTGTTTGGTTATAGTGTCATAGTGACATAGATAACTGGTTGCTGGTGTATTGATTGTTTATTTTACAAAAAAGGTGAATAGTTAGTTAATTTTTAGTCTTCCTGAAGATACTTCAGTATCAAGCAAAGGCAACCAAGTGTTATTTAAATTAACTGAAATTGATGCTACACAATTATCTTTATTTAATAATATATACGCACTTTCTTTGATTTTGCGTTTTTTTAGAACAAGTTTCCTTTGCTAAAATGCTCGAAGCATCCCAGTTTATTCTATGATTGTTATCAAATGCGTGTTGGCAGATTTTTGATTTATGAAATTCTGTGTTTTTAATGTATGATCTGTGTTCTTTTATGCGTTTGGCTAATGGTCTACAAGTTTCACCTATATAAAACTTATTGCATTCGCAAGGTATTTTATAAATGACATTTTTTGTATTTTCATTTAAGTTGTATGGTTTTGTTTTTGTTAATTGAGATCTGATTGTGTTTTGTGTTTTAAAGATTGTGCGAATATTAAATTTATGCCCTATTCGTTGAATTTTATTTGATAGTCCGGGAATGTATGGTAAAAATAAATTTGTAATAGGTCTATTTTGATTTTGTCTTATAACTGGAGTTTCAAATTCAAGGAAACAATTATTTATAAAATCAAGAGGATAATTATTTTGAATTAAAATATTTTTTAAATAATCTTTTTCAATATTTATATTTTGATTAGAACAAATGACTTTAATTCTATCAAATAGACTTTTTACAACTCCCTTTTAACCATTATTGGGTGATTTGAGTTAAAATTTAAGTATCTATTTGTATGTGTAGGTTTTCTGTAGATTTTGTTTCAAAATTGTTTAAATCTTTTTTATTAAAATGTCAAGAAATGGTAGTTGTGAGTTGTTTTCTTTTCTAACGTAAACTTAATTGTTGGTTCTTGTGTATTAATGTGTGTTAAAAAATTATTTAAAACAGTGTTCGTCATGTTGGTATATAGAAAAATGTCATATGTGCTTAAAAATTACTTTTTTTTAATCAAAATAAAATCAACGACTAAAAATTTGAAAATTTGAAAGGTATTAAAAAAATTGGTTAAATCATTAGACTAGCCGATACAATAAAACGTATTATCAATATCATAATTTAATTTTTTTTTTTTGTTAAATTTTAAAATAATAAATAAATATATATATTTTTAAAAATCCGTATTTTAAATAAGAGAAATACATTATTTAGGCATTGCGCTTTATAAAAATAAAGCTCAAGGACATCGTGGGAGCCGTCTAAATTTAGAGTCAAATCCTAAATATGCTCGGCATGTAAACGCGGCGATACCATATTTCGTCAGAGGCAGATTTTATAGCTATAATTCATTAATTAGTTTAGTATTTAATGTTATGATAATATCCATTTTAAGTAATTACCCAAACCATTAATATAATAATAAAGCTATACAGTGCCTTTCTTTTATGTCCTCCATTCATTTATTTTTTGAGCCGATTAATTTTAAAAAATAAACCTAAAGGTCTATATCTCTTTTTTGGAAATATGACTATCCATATACTCAAGTAATAGTTAAAGTACCGCCATTTTGTAGTAGGTAAAGATATTTAGTTTATATTCTAAAATTATAAAGTACTTGTTGAAAGCATTAAAATGATGTGACACAAGATCCTCCTTTCTATCGAATTTTCTTTCCAAGATGGCGCCCAGTAGCCATCTTCAAAATTTTTAATTGTCAATTTCACTTTTAAAATATACCATTTACGCATTAATTTAATTCTTTAGCGTTTTAATTTCTTAAATTATTCTGTTTGAAAAATAGGAAGAGAATTAAAGAAATCCACTGTATGCCGAGCACACTTTTATTTACAAAACCTATTTTTAGTTTATTAAATATTTATTGGTATTAAAATACAGTATTATGTTTCATATTTTTGGTAATATTTAAATCACACTTGCAAATCCAAGTTACAAGGCTTTTCAAATGCCACTACGCTAATGTTTCCTTAAATACCATCCAATTTTTTTTTCTAGTAGCCAAAAATAAAAGTAGGTCATTGTTTTTAAAATAAAAATAAAAAAATATTTTTTGAACAGTAATAAACAGTTACTAGCATAACTCGGAATACATATGAAAAACTTTTTTATTTTTGACCTAAGAAAATTTCCTAAAAGTACTACATTTTCTTGAGCTCAAAGATAAAAAATAAAATTCTTGCAAAGAGAATATGGATTTTCCTAAAAATATATTTTTAAATAAAAACATTTTTTTTGGGAAAATAATATTCTTGGTTAAAGAAAAATAAAATTACATTATCGTTTTAATAAATAAAATATTAAAAACTATTCTTACAAGAAAACCAAAGTATTTTTAGCCAAGACAAAGAAACATTGTTAGTTATAAAAAGAAAGCATTATTATTTTTAAATTAAAAAAAAACATGTTTAGGTACTTGACTAATTCTATTTTTATGCTTGTGCTAAAGAGATGTTTTTAAGGATATCATTTACTAATAAGAATAATATATTCTAGCCGTTACCACGCCAACTTACAACGTACCTACACTATGAACAGAAGTCCATGTAAAAATGTTAGGATCAAAATGATCATAACAACTAAAACAACATTTTAAAGAACTTTACAACTCATTCTGCATTGTGATACTTTAGACAAAACATTGACCCAGAATTTTTCATCGCATGTACCATGCTTTTAAAAACGACCTGGAATTTTTACCCTATGTCCCAGGTTTAGGCAGTTTAATATTTTAACATCAATAAGTTAGTAAACTGAACTGATCCGAAGGATATCAAAGTTTAAATCTATAAAATATGTATTTTTCATTTTTTGTTTAAACCTATTTTTATTATTTGTTTTTATTTTCAAAAAGGAAAAAAAATACTAAACGGACACCATGTGAAACATCCTCTAAAGGTAGTTTAATAGTTTAATTTAGTTAATTAAAAAAATTGATTTTTACGTTTGTTTTTCTTAAGAGGCGTAAATCCATACTGTTGCTTTAAAAATTACAATGTTTTACTACTTTTTTTTACAAAAATCATCAATTTAGTTTTTTTAACTATTCATCATACAAGATAAGTTGGAATTTTAGTGCTTAGGATTATTAATTGTAAAATAAAACATGCAGCTATCCAATTTACTAAAGGTAAGTCCGGTGGTAAAATTACAAGAAAAATGGCTCAATCTTATAATGTAACTAATTTATTATTTTATTGTGAAATGATTTATTTTAATGTGTTACCTAACACATTAAAATAAACATTTTATTTTAGTTTTTATTTACTGCTATTTCTAATAAACATTTTTACTACTGCTACTACTATTATTCGTTTTTGTACAGACTCACATTAGAAAGTTGTAAATTATAATTGCACAGTTTAAGTTAAACATGCGTACAAAGTAACCTCCTAAGAAACAAAGTCTATGCGTTTTTGCATATTTTCATATTTTTTATAGGGCTGACATATTAAAGGTGGCATCTTTTCAAAATAACATATATGTTAAAATTTACAATATGCAGAAAATTAATTAAATTGGTTTTAAAAATAATAGAAACAATCAATTTTATAATAATTATTAACACCGCTTTAATACAAAATAAAGCTTAGTAACGCCTACTCCAGAAATAATAGATATCATCATAATTATCATATTAAGAAAGTTCTTGGATTAATGTAACTACCGGAAACAACAAAGTAAATTAGTATAATTAATTATACAAAATGAATAATGGCTTAAGTTTTATAAACGAGCATAATATTCTAAATGTAGCCCTTGCCGTTGTTTGTAGAAAATTTATTTTTAAATATAACATTTCTCATATATGTATAATCTGACAGATATATTAAGTGTTTACCAGCAACCCTTTCTGTCTTCAAGATCGGTTCTAAAGTTTAGGATGTATATTTTATGCAAGAAATTAAAAAATTATACTGATAAATAAAAATACAAAACTCTTAAATACAGGGTTATTATTAAGTTGATATTTTTCTTTAGCAGTGTTAAAAGGCAAGAAAATAAGAATATTTTTCAAATAAAACTATGTCAGAAAATGCTATTTTTTCCGTTCGACGAGCGGTTTTTGTTTAATACAATTAAAGCCATTTGGATGCATGGCAAAATCAATAAAATCCTATATGTTGTTTTCTATGTAAAATTCGTTTTTGTAGAATTTGTATTAAAGTAAAGTTAAATATTAACATTACTACAATTTTAATGTCATTAAAAATATATTGCTCTTATGAAGCTATTACACAGTTAAAAATCTAACTTGAAAATAAAACACCATATTAGATTATGCTATATTGCCTTGCATCAAAATGGTTTTTTTTTAATAAAACCGTTAGACGCATGGAAAGAGACCAAATTAACCCCAAAGAGAATGAGTATTTGTCATATCTTGAAAGCTAAAAGAAATTAAATTTTGCAACTGTAAGATTTTACCAAATGCTATGCAAAGAAATTAAAAAAAAAACATTACATGTAGCAAAAATTTTGCCATCTGGTAAAGGTACGCGTCCACTGAAGACGAGCGGAAGAATAAAAATTGTTTCAACACATAAATCCCCAGCCGTATGCTTCCGATGCTACGCGCTTCTAATGGACGCACTCTGACTTGTTTACAAGCCAGGCGAAGCCCAGCGTACTGGCCCGTCCGTCTCTAGTGGACACCTACCTTAACAGTGCCAATACCACTCCGCATGTACAAAAACTCAAATACCTACTTTGTAAAGTTAAGAGGGATCTTTAAAGGTAGTTAAGTAAATGTAGCTTTAGCGATTTTAAACATATTTTTAGCTGTATCTGCCCTTTTATGTACCTACTATATGCGTTATGGCAGGCCTTCAAATAAAGTATTCATTGACAAAAATTATGTTATTGTTAAACAATAAAAAAATGATTAAATTTAAATTTAATTTTGGCACATATTTCTGGTACTTTATGTTAAAAGTTTTTCCTGTTGTCACTTTGCCAGCAGACATATAATATAGATAATATATCAGGTCACTAGGCATGACACGAGAAATATGAAGCTTTTGACATTGGATGCAAGATATAAAATTCCTATACTGTACTTGCATTATCCTATTTTGCACCACTTTTGTTTTTTGTGTTTATTTTCCGTTGTCTGTTGCCTTTTTTAAAAAGGACCTTACATATATATTTAAAACGCAAAGCAATAATTTTTAGACACTTCGTTAGAGGCTTCTACTAAACCGATTTACATATACAGTGACCGCCAGAAATGCTAAACCATATGGATTTTTTTTTTTTAATTTTTCGAAAAATTCTATTTTTGATAAAAATCTCTGCATACAACGAAACTTACACAACGCTGATCAAAATTTAAATAAACCATAGCGTATGCGAGGTAGCTGCAAATTAACAAATATGACACAAGAGAAAACTACCTTTATTTTTTAACTTAGAGGATAACATTGGGAAACTTGATTAGAATTAAAAGTTATGTCATATTTTAAAAGCACAGCCTTCTATTAAAAAATTGGAAGGTCAAATCTAAAACCCTTTTCAGACTAATGTGCCACATCATTTCCTCATCGAAAACTTCTTCGCGTTTCTAAATTTATGATCATATGTTGGTACCTATTTAGATTAATAATTAAATATATATTTTTTTAAATTCTATAAACTTTTAACCATAATCCCAATAAAGTTTAATTTTTGTACATTGTAATAAAAATTCATTAAAATAAATTTGATTTTTAAAAGTTAGGCTCTTTTTATAAGACAAAAATGACGTGGAACATAAATCTAAAGGGACTTTTAAGTTTTGGCCATATTGAACCACAAAAAAGCAACAATTTACGTTTGTCTTGTGAATTATTCTAAATGTACCTAAATGGTTTAAGAATAACAAAGCTTTGACATTTTTCTGGCGATCACTCTATATTTTTTAATTATCCTCTTGTTACTGAGATGTCCCAACACTACTTTTTAATGTTTTATGGCCTTAACAAAAAACAAAATGTATTATATTTGAAGCGAATCGTCAACCAGTGATAAGTATATCAAACCAAGGTGATATATTTAGCAGGAGTGCTTAATTTATTTAAGCCTATGTATGTTCGCCTAATTTTGTAACAAAATAATTTTTGTATTTCTTTATTACCAATTGCAATTGTCCAACGCAAGAACCGAACAAATCCAATTTTGAGGCAAATTGACTTACCATCACGTTTTTACTCAGTATAAAATTATCTTTCAATCTGTTCAAGAACGGCATCTGTAACTAAAAAATAATTAAAAATAATTTTTAAAGTTACAAATCCCGTTTTTACACAGGTCGAAAGATAATTATATGCTGGGTAAAAACGTGATAATGGGTCGCATGAATAAAATTAGGTAGGTGCTTATACTACAGGTATAAGCATTTTCTTCGTAGTATTTACTTCAAATAAATAGTACCTACTCTAAGTCGAATGTAAATACTACGCTATTTTCATAGGCCTTAATAAGGAAAAATCAAAATAAAGTCTTTTAATATAGCACCTACTTCATTTTTATTCATACCACTCATTAAATAACTTTGCCTAAAAATTGGACTTGGCCTTCAATTGTATTGGTAGCTTTTTTCATGTTTTTCGTATTATTTTTTGCTTTTTAGTTATTGTAACTTCTGCATTACTTTAGTTTCTATTGTTTATAGTTAAACTAAGTTATTATTAATGTAGTAATTTACCTTGAAATCGTTATCAAATGGCGTTGTTAAGAATATCACCCTCGAGATTAAACAACATCAAACAAGCAACATGTGGTTTCCTACCCATTGTGATTTCGGCCGTTTTGGTATTTTACTTTGGTTAGTGTGGTTCGGTAGCTGGCTTTCATATGCCATATAAATTTTATAAGTTTTAAGATTAAAGAAATAACCTCACTATTTTATAAATAAGGTATACCTTTGTTGCCCTTTCTCTGTAGCGAATTTACATTGTCAATATTATAGCTAATCAACAGCGCATGACTAAAAATGTCTCAAAGATGAAATCCTATTGATAAATTTCGAACATTGGCGGGGATTAATGTCAAAAGAAAAAGTTGTATAAGCCAAACGAACGGGTACATCCATTGAACTACTAACGGGTGTGGTGGCATCGTTTATAAATAGTTTTATTAAATACCTTTACTTTAACTTTCCAAGGGGAACATCAACAGAAATGGATACCAAACTAAGTACAAAAAAAACATTTTTTTAACGGTACTGTACGAATATTACCACATTCTTAATAATTGAAATAAAAATAATGTCCAAATTAGAGCCCTTAATATTTATATTAGGAAGAATTATGCAAAACTCGTAATTCACTGATCTGAAAAATTTTACCTACACACATTCTTAAAGAAAATTATATACCCTACAAAAAGCTTTCTTCGTACATTGTCGTCAACCAAGCTGTTTCCATCCTTGGAAAAATTGAACTATTTTTCAATTTTGTTTTAAATTTGAATTTTATTACCTATACAAATATAAATATTATTATAATTTTAGTCCTAAAAGTTATTTGACGTAAAAAAAAATTCGACAAATAACTTTTAAAAGAAGTAAATTTATTGAAAATTGGTAGACGAACTTGTAGTGCATCAAATTTTTTTAATTTAATTTGTGCTGGAGTTATTTAAATAATAAAGTTTGTAGTAGTAGCAAAAATTTAAACCTAAAAGAAAAATTTAAAAAAATTGTTTAATGTTCAAAGCTCCATTATATGGAAACTGCTTAAGTATTTAACGACAGTTTAGGAAATAGTATATATAGTATATTTTCTAAGTAGTGTTGTTTTTCAAGTAAGTGCCACTTTTTAGCACGCGACTGCAGTCAAGTGCGGAAAAGGGACTTTGGATTGGATACGTGTTAGGAACGGTATTTTTTCTACGAGTGTGAGCAAAACATAAAAACTAAAATGTTATTTATTTCTTTTTTATTTTAACACCAATGCCACCAAATATCCTACCATACCAAAGCAAAATTTCCTTTTAAATATGAAGTATATGAAAATCCTACATTGCGACCCAATAATACTTTAGCGCACTAGTGCGGAAAAGTGATTATTTTCGGCACTAGTGCGGAAAAGTGACACTTTCCAAACTAAACTGCGTGCGATAAGTTGCTGCTTTCCACACGATAGTAGCAAAAAGGCTTTTTTATACGCAAAATAAGATTCTTTTAAATGTGCGTTGGTAAAATTGTTTAGATCGATGATTTGCGAGTTTGGCATTAATTTTTTTATCAAAAACTGTTAGATGACTTCTTAATATTATTAATTAGGGGCTCTAACTTCAACAATATTTTTTTAAATACTGGATTGAGTTGTCCGTTACTTTGTGATAGTCCATTTTAAATTAAAATGAGACAAATTACTTTGTTTTCTATCACTATATTTATCAACATTGTGACTGCAGTTTCGAAGCTTTGCTACATTTTCAAACTGAATATTCTAAACTACTTGAAACTTGTATATATATACACGTACAATTGGTTAACACATTTTTAATAATAGTGCCTATCCTAAATTTTAAAAAACTGTAAATAGTGGGCTGCTCCTCAGGTCGGTCTGGTCATTCAATAAATTTATTGAGGGGTTTTTATTGGCTTTGTAAATTTCAATAGACTCTAAAATGTTAAGTTTTTACTTTTCGGTGCAGTATATAAAATTTTAAGATTATCGACACTTGGGAATGAATGACCAGATGTTATAAAGTGGTTGGCAAAGTTTGAATTATTTTTATTTAGTACATATGACGATTTGTGTTCCTTAAACCTAATATTAAAATTTCTTCCTGTTTGCCCTACATATAAACTATTGCATTCTTCACAATTTAAACTATAAACTCAGATTTATTTAATGGTGGTGTTTTTTTTTTTTTTTTTATTGGCGGTATTTCAACAAGAAACGAATAAAATTATATTGGGAGTTTTCGCATGACCTGTCCTTAAATCGGCTATTCCATGATAACTCTTATAATTTCCTTACTCTATGCTATTAGCCTCTACAGCACAGGGTAACGCACATATATCATTTACTGAAGTGACAAAAATATTGTTTACTTGAATGCCTCAGAAGTCTAACCTTGGACTCGAACAAGTAAAAAAGAACCTTTGTTGCCGGAAAAACATTATAACCTTAACCACAGCATCTCTAAAAACATCAATTTGGTGTTTGGAGCAAAATAATTGAATAGGGTATACTGGATTTATTTTCACTGCCGTTTATATTACTTTCAAACTATTAAATCTAAAAACATGGGACCTAACCCATTATATACATTAATTTTCTAATTAACCCTCCCTCCCAGAAAAAAGGCAAGTTGAATAAGCAATTTTTATTTTGTATTTTGTTCCATGATTTTAATTAAATTTTATTGAAAGATTTTATATTCAAAAAAATATTTGTATTTTTGTCTAAACCATAGTCGCCTGATTTTTTTACTCTACAATTTTCTCATGCAAGATTTTTAGATGCCTCTATTTATAAGAAATTTTTTTTTACAAAAATTAGAGTTTATTGATAAAAAGAAAAATACAAAAAGTGGAATTACTCTTTTTTTCTGGGGTGAAGGGGGATGGAAGAAAGTACTTTGTTCCGGGACATACGTACAAGTAAGTAAAGGTAAATATTGAATATTTGAATAAGTTACTATACAGAACTTACACATCATTTATCTCAAAAGTCTGTTTAGACATTTTTGAAACATAGTCAAACTAAGTACTAAACTACCACATTTTTAATTAAAATCGATTAAATTACAAAATTTTATTGACAGATGTTTAATAATATTTTTTTAAAAGGTTTTCATAGTAACAAAAGGTGTAATAATTGTCGTTTCAAATACAACAGCCGACCAGTTTTAAAAATTAAAATTTTACATTATTAATTTTCTGACTTTAATATATTTTAATTTTTAACACTAAATTGTTGTTTTTCACGTCACGGAAAAAAATGGTGAGTAGTTCTCGGTTTAATGTCTCCACAACCTCGAACCAAAATCTATATAGAACATTTTTCCCTCGAATAATAAATAACTATTTTTTTATAATGGTGGTCAGCTCTCAGTTTGACATTTATATATTTATGTTATTTTTACCTACAATTTGTTATATGTAGTATTCATGTAGTATTACTAAAGTCAAATTTTCAAGAAAAAATACCGGACAATTTAAAAATTAGGAGGCTACTCCTAACTTTAGACAGGCACTGTATATTGCAGAAGGTTGACAAGCTCTATAGGTTTGTACTAAGACCTTTGACTATTTGGAACTTGGATTTGAATAAAAGAAAGATCACATTACTTAATTTGGTGTTTTTTTTATTTATTTAATATTTTCTGGTAGTTTTAATAATAAAGGATACCTACTCAACTTTTCTGCATTTAACAATGATGCAATAAATTAAAACTCTAAAAAGAATCTAAATTCGTAACACTACTTTATATTACTTAAAAAATAACTTACGCTTCTTCACTTTCCGTTAACAAGAAAGCTCATTTTTTACAAAGCACTAAGCTTTAAGTAAAAGTACTATAACTAAGTTGTCTGTAATCGGATTTAAGAAACTATAAAGGATTAACAAGAATTAATTTTTTAATAGGGTCTTGCTTTTAAAATTAAAAAAAAACTTCGACATTGAAGCAGATTGTCCTTTGTTTCTTTTTAAGAAACAAATGTAAAAAATATGAGACAATAAAAATTACCAAATACGTATAGTCATTTATTTTAAGAGTAAACAGGCAAACAACATTTTGTTAAAATTTAATCTTAAATTAAAGGGTTTTCCATTTCTAGCGCTTTATCTTTGAATAAAAATAAAATAAATTATGAAAACTATATTGCAATGGCTGTATTTTTATTTTAAAGCATGTTTGATGACATTTAGTTTTACAAATTATATCAGCCAAATAACCGCCGCGGTTTCGCTAAGTCATTCGAATCCTAGGAATCCAATTTTCGATGACATTCTGACACAAATTTGCCCAATCTCACCGATGGTGCGAGTTATGTTGGCCTTTGGGGCAATCGTTTGTGGTTTGTCTGCATATACTCGAGATTTGATGTACCCCCTCAAGAAGAAATCCAGCGGAGTTAAATCGCAGAACCTAGGTGGGAATACCATAAATTAAACGCAGTGCACGGAACGTTTGGCGAACCAAGCACTGATTTTGATAATAGGTTTTAACGATTTCTACGCGTTGTTCAATCGTGTAGTGTTCCATAGTAAAATATCACTACTGACTGAGTACTCCGCCGAAATTAAACGGATGTATCCTTGTTGCCTTGGTCATGCGCTGTTGTCAAACATCGAAGTTTAAAATGGAAAACCCTTTACTTTTGGTTTTTAAATCGATTTCAATTATCCTTTGGTTTCGTTGTCCATTTATCAAGATTATCATTTAATAAATACTAGTCGACCTGTGTCCACTACGTTGGGCGTTTAATTATATTTTTTCGCTGTTAATGCCTAAAAGAAACATAATTGAAGAATTTGCCAATATTCGTAGTACGGACAATTCTCGCGAAAAACTTTAAGAGTGCATACAGAAAAAGGATTTATCCAGTATTAGTTTTAAAAAATAAAAATGGCATATTGGTAGTTATTATTTCTGTTTTACTTTTTATGTAATACAATTATTTTCGGAATATTTAAGTAATCAAAAATCGCGTACCCGGAGACCACCTTGTGCCTTTTATAAAAAAAAAGGTAGCGGGAAGAAGCACAACCAAATAAGAGACATTTTATTTGTTTGGCGACGTTTCGATTCTGTTGTTGAGCTTTTTACTTTTACATACTTACCTATACTTCCTTTAAATTGTAGGCTAAAGGATATAACTACCATGGAACTATCTTTTGCTTTAAATAAACCTATTTTAAATTAAAATGAGACAAATTACTTTGTTTTCTATCACCTATTTTAAATACTGATCCTACCAACCTATTTTAAATACTGATCAAAAATAGAAAGAAACAAAAATCGCAGTCGGTAGGATTCGAACCTACGCTCCCAGAGGGAATCTGATTTCTAGTCAGACGCCTTAACCGCTCGGCCACGACTGCTAATAAAAACATATTGATAATTTTAAAAATTATTAATTATAAGAATTATTTTTTTATTTAAAAAATCTACAGTACTGCTACACTGAAGGTGGATACGAGACATTAAAAGATGGTGGTATATAGTTTGGTATAAAAATGGAAAATCAAAATTGTAAGATGTTGTTAAATAAACATACAATGTAAGTTGTAAGTTTCTTTTAATACAATGCAATTTCCTTTAAAACAATTACAAGTATGAGTGATGGCATTGTTGTATAAAATAATGATACTATAGAATTTTAAGAGTTCGAAACTGATCCAGGGGTAATTTTGTGTTATTATAAACAAACTCTAGTTTTAAGTGGGGCTCTTTTTCTTTTAATCATAAATACTGCGTTGGTTCGGGGGATAATTCCCCGGAGCAAAAAAATCCCCCACGGAGAAATTGATCAAATTAAATTTGGTATTTAAATCATAAGTATGAATGTAATTTCAGAGCAGTTGTTTTTTGGTTTTTAAACGAAAAGACCTTTTTTGTATTTTGACTTTTTGGCGGTAATAATTTTTCTTTTGGTAATATAGGGTCCTCCCGGGTATAATATAATAAACTCCCCCCCGGAAAAACGTTTCTGAATTCAACACTGATACAAACTAAACCTTATAATAACAATTAAAAATTGAAAAATTTCTACTGTTACAAAAAATGTTAAGAATACAAGACTACTACTACTCTAATTGAAGAACGAAATATGCAGAATGGCCTAACTGCCATTCTGGAAATTTTTCAGTAGAGATAAAAAAATATTTTTTATCTAGTAAACAAGTTAATATTTTTTAATAAAGATTCAAAATAAAGGAACGAAGCGCTGCAATAATAGTCTTTGTATTTATGCTGCAAGTAACAGGCGGCACATAGGCCCCAAAAGTGAATTAGAATCATTTAAAAAGCAAAAGGTACTTAGACCCTTGTGCATATTTTATCTTTCAATTGTTTATTAAACAAATTACGTACATTCATTCTTTACGCTCTTATGTAAATTATTTAAAAAGTAAATTTATTTCTAAATAAGGTGTTCAGAAACTCCAGCGATAAACTGTAGGGCGTAAATTTTCATTCAAAAAAGTTTATATGGATACATGTCCTAAACGTGGTAGTTTTCAAACTACAGGGTCTCAAAATTTTGTTAAACAATTTTTTATAATAGTAAATCTTTTAGCAATTTTTTTTTTTGACAAAATTAGATAATATTGTTATTATCTTTTTTCAAAACAATTTCTTTGGAATAAGCAATATGGCTATGCCGAGAAATGGTTTGTATTTATTTACGCGTAAACCATACCTTAAACAAAAAAAATTAATCGATATTAAACAAGAACATTAAAAACTATACAGGGTCATCCAAATTAAGTGTCTGTCATTTGTAACTTCGTTATCACTAAAAATAAAATTAAATTATCAAACTAGTAGCTTTTTTCACGCTCTCTTAAACTAAAGATTAGAAAAACAATTGACAATCGGATTGCTGAGTTATACAGCGAAATACCCCTTTTTAAATGGAACATCCTGTATATTTTATCACCATTAGAAACTTCTTTCAAAATCCTTAAAAAAGTTCGTATGTAATATATCCAATTTTTCATAGTTTCGTAAATATGGCCATCCTCAGGAGTTCAATAGTAAATTGGATTTTTATACAAAACACCCTGTATATGGTATCATCATTAAACAAATATTTTAAAGAGCTTTAAGAAAATAGCACATTTGATGTGCCTATCTTTTTAGTTTTGGAAATATAACCAATTAAATCTGAAAGATAGTAGATATTTTCCCCGTTTTATTTCTAACTTAACTAAAACACTAAAACTTATTGCTTATAGCTTAAAGCTGTGATATATTTTTTTAGTTTATATATTTATTGGTAATGTAATATACAGGGTGTTTTTTTTAAATGCCAGTGTACTATAACATTTCTGAGGATGGCTATATTTCCGAAACCATGAAAAATTGGATGTACATGAAGACTTTTTTCAAAGGATTTAAAAGATTTTTTCAATGGTGATAAAATATACAGGGTGTTCCATTTAAAAAAGGTTATTTTGCTGTATAACTCAAAAACCCGATTGTCAATTGTTTTTTCTAATCTTTAGTCTTAAGGAGACTACAAAATGCTACTAGTTTGCTAATTTAAACTTTTTCGTATTTCAAATATTAAAGAAGTTACCAATAACGGACACTTAATTTGGATGACCATGTATATATTTTATTTTAGGACGGCAGTGCCGTAATATTTTTTATAAAAATATTTACGTTAAATCCTACACGATCACAGTGGTGAGAATTTATTTTTTCTTGTTGGTACGTCAAAAAATGTTCTGTGCATCAAATACGTTTTTTATTGAAAATTTTAACACCTATACTTTAGAAAATAAATCGTTTAAAACGTAGATATGGTAATACGAAGTTCTTTTTTTATTTTAAAATTACCCCTTTAAGATGCTTTATCTAAACCTATTAAAAGCGAACTATTTATTGAACTTCTCCCAACTTTTTATTATTGTCCAAAAAGCAAAAAAAAAAGAAAAATTTAATTTATTGTATCCAAGCACTTCGCTTTATTATCTTTACCTTATAGGAAACTTAAAAATTTAAATATAAAACAGTAAAAAGACCTTTTTCTGTGAACAAGAAAATTGTTTTCATGTCTCGGAAACCTGATGAAACTTACGTTAAACTAGTTAGCAAAGGTTGTAATTCAATAAGACATTGTTTTCTTTTAATACCGCCTTAGAGAGAAGTTTCATTTCCCACTCAACGGTTTATCAGTAAAATACGGCGGACACAGATGCAATTTTGCCCTTCGTAAAAATTAAAGAGAAATTAAATAAATTTTAGGATCACATGTTACACACAGCATTTAATTACCAGAGTAATTGTATTTGTATAACGTCCCTGGTTATACTGTATAACGACCTTTTTAATTAAGCCAAAATAAATATTTAAAAAATTATTTTATAGTCCCAAATTTTACCCTTGTAGGCAGCACAACCTAAAAATTGAATGCAAGTCATCAATAACCGTTTAAATTGGCCCAATCTCACCAATGATGCGAGTTATATTGGCCTTTAGGGCGGCAATCGTTTTTGGTTTTTCCGCTTATTGTTCAAAAATGGCCCTGATACTTCGGTTTTTGAGTAGAAGCAAATGCTTTATACAGTGAATAAAGTATGTCAACATTAGTAGATTTTTGAACAGACCCACCTCAAAAGTCCTGCTGGCACCCCCACCCCTCAAAGTTGGTTAAGGGATTGATATAGTTTTTTTCTAATATCTTCTAAACGGTAAATGATAAAAACTGATTTTAGTGTCGTTAGATAGAGCAAAAAATTCTGCAAAATAGTAATAATTAAAATTGTATTTTTGTTTATTACGTAAGAATCTCCAATATAGAAAAAGTTGGAGGGGAGCATCCACAAGGCATTTTTACAATATATCTTCCAAACCGTCTACCAAACAAAAAAATATAAGACACAAAAAATTAAGGCCAAAGTTTTTCCTATCGAATGGTGTATAACACTATACTATTTTCTTTTAAATTAAAGCTACCAGTGGCGTACAAAAGTAGCACTACACCAGTATAGTAGGTAGTTAAAAATAGAAATTTTTAATGTTATACTTTTATTTTATTTTTTCAGAATATTTCTCACTTTAGTTGGTAATATTAGCTTATAGTAACACTAGAAATTGTATTTTTGTTGATTTAGTAAAATTCTACAACAAAAAAATGTTGGAGGGGAGCATCTACACGGCACCTTTTACGATATATCTTCCAAACCATCCACCAAATAAAAAAATATAGAATTCAAAAAATAAAGGCCAAAGTTTTCCCTAACGAATGGAGTATAACATTATACTATTATCTTTAAAAAAGCTACCAGTGGCGTACAAAAAGTAGCACTACACACAGTATAGTAATCTAAAATGTAAATTTTTAATGTTATACTTTTAATTTTTTTTAAATATTTTTTACTTTAGTTTTATTAATTTATAATTATTTCTAATTCTGCATACTAGTAATAATAAATAATCATATTACACGGAAATATTTTTACCAGTACAAAAATCAAAATCAAGACGTGTGGATTGAGTTTGGTACTGGTAAAATGTAAGACATATTTCGTGTATCGAAATTGCTACAAAAATCAATGAAAAGAAGTCTAGCCCTTTCTTTTTTTCATTCACTAACCGGTTGCGATACCACCTCTTCCTTTTATGGAAAAGGAAAAAAAAGTGTTGGGAAGCTTAGGAATCTTTTCCGGAAGTTACTTTCATTGATTTATTGCAGCATTCAAAAAACCTTCATCTCGGCAATTAAGTGTGATCTCAAAATTCGTTGTAACCATTTACGATAAACATTCTGATAGTAGCAACATTGATATTTGTCGAATGCAACTTTTGCCCAAAAACCGAACGGTTGAGAATTTACCCCCAACAATGAATGTTTTAGCACTTCACATTAATCAATGCATTTATCAAGCAGGATTTGTTTGGGGTAATCTCTGCCAACCAGTGGTTGAACTTCCATGTCCATCTGAATGGGGATGGATTTTAGAGAATACTAAATGGACACCACTGTGGACCACTTTAAAAATGAAAAATATCATCTGATACACTATTAAATGTAAATGTGGCACAAATTGTAAATGTTGTTTAAAAAAATTTAAAATGTACCAGGTTATGTTTGTGTGCGGAATGTTGTAATTAGGTATTTTAGATTGTGTAATAATGTGTTTTTTATTGATGTTATATACAGTGTGTCCCAGGATAGATGTTACAAGAGGACAAATGGAACAAAAATTTTTAAATTTTAAAACGAAATTTTGGGCGACCGGTCGCATGGTCCAAAACTAATAAATACAAAACTTTACTTCAATTGGTATTAAACAGGGCGAGTTAAAAATTGACAAAAATATTTTTTTTACTTAACGTGTTTAACTTTAAATTTTGACATAAAATTTAGATCTCTACAACATTTACCTATACAATTTTGTCCTATTTTTAAAAATAAAGGTACTTTTATCCTTGGTCATTTTTCATATTTTTAGTTATAACTTGCCCTGTATATTACCAATTGAAATCAAATTTTGTATTTATTAGTTTTGGACCATGCGACCAGTTTCCCAAAAGGACGATTAAATATTCCAAAAATTTTGGTAAATTTGTCCTCTTGTAACACCTATCCTGGGACACACTGTATAAGCCATATTTGTTGTTATCTTTATAATAAAAGTTATTATAATACTGTTGTTATTTATTTAAAAATATGATGAATCAAATTATAAAACAAAAGAAATAAGTAAATAAAATGTAAAGTATAATTATTAATTAATAAATCTAAAGTGAAAAATAATCTTTAAAATTTAAGAATAACATTAAATATTTCGATTTCTAGGTACTTTATTGGTGTAGTACTAATTTGGTACGCCACTGGTAGCTTTATTTTAAAAGATAATAGTCAAAATGATAACTTTGTAGTCTGTCGTTTATGTTGTTTATTTTTTTTGTTAATGGTTTGAAAGATATATGGTAAAAAGTGCCGTATGGATACTCCCTTCGACTTTTTTTTGTTGTAGAGTCTTACCAAAAACAAAAAATATTATTTTTAATATTACTATTATGCGCAATAAGGTAATATTACCAATTAATATAACTAAAGTGACAAATATTCTGAAAAAAATAAAATAAAAGTATGACATTAAAAATTTCAATTTTTAACTACCTACTATACTGGTGTAGTGCTACTTTTGTACGCCACTGGTAGCTTTAATTTAAAAGAAAATAGTATAGTGTTATACACCATTCGATAGGGAAAAAGTTTGGCCTTAATTTTTGTGTCTTATATTTTTTTGTTTGGTAGACGGTTTGGAAGATATATCGTAAAAATGCCTCGTGGATGCTCCCTCCAACTTTTTCTATATTGGAGATTCTTACGTAATAAACAAAAATACAATTTTAATTATTACTATTTTGCAGAATTTTGTGCTCTATCTAACGACACTAAAATCAGTTTTTTATCATTTACCGTTTAGAAGATATTAGAAAAACTATATCAATCCCTTAACCAACTTTGAGGGGGGTGGGGGTGCCAGCAGGACTTTTTGAGGTGGGTCTGTTCAAAATCTACTAATGTTGACATACTTTATTCACTGTCTAAAGCACTTGCTTCTACTCAAAACCGAAGTATCGACCTTTAAGTCACTAAGTCTGCAATTTTGCTCTTCGTAAAAATTAAAATTAAATAAATTAGGATCACATGTTACACACAGCATTTAATTACCAGAGTAAGTGTATTTGCATAACGTCCCTGGTTATACTATATAACGACCTTTTTAATTAAGCCAAAAAAAATATATTAAAAAAATATTTTATAGTCCCAAATTTTACCCTTGTAGGCAGCACAACCTAAAAAATTGAACGCAAGTCATCAATAACCGTTTGATAAAAAAGGATGAATTAGAGGCGTATTCAGGGCTGCCTTCCCAAAAGTGACATATTTTTTGAAGTAATATATATTCTTTAATTGGCATTTTAAAGAAACAACCTAAGTAACAAACAAGAGTTATGGATGTACGCATTGCTGGATGAATACTAACTATCTAATGCCCTAAGCAATCCACTTCTGTGGGGCCCCTAGTTATGGTACTTTTAAACATTTTGCGTTTTAAATTGTTAAGGAGCAAAAAGAAGGTGTCTCACCTTTATAAAACACAAACAAATTGTATTTTGTTTCTTTTCTACTCTTTATGGTGCCTATGCCCATAGGCGTAACTAGCCATCGAAGCGGGGTGGGGCCTAGAGGAGGCCTACCAAGACCCTGGAGGTGGCCTGGACACTACTGAAACGTTATATGTAGACATTTCCCTATATGATTCTTTCTTTCTGGGGGAGGCCTGGCCGCCTCTGGGAGAGCCCGGCCCCGTCAGGCCGCCCCGTAGTTACGCCAGTGCCCATGCTCCCTTTGTGGTGCCCTTAAAACATGATGTGCTAAGCACTGGCTTAATTTGCTTATGGGTTAATCCGGAACTTGATGTACGAGGTAACAATTCCGATTTTCTCGTTAACGATTTTGATAATATTACTGTTTTTTAAGTAGTAATTACCGATAAATAATACCTTAAAAAAATAGTAATTAGCCGCAAAAATATTACTAATTTTTAAAAAAAAATGGTAATTAGCTGAAAATATTACAAATTTTTAAAAAATTAGTGAAATATGTTTGCTAGTTACTAATTTTTCACAACAAATAATAATGTTTTGTCGCTAACTACTAAATTTCTAAAAAATGTTTAATTACTAGATAATAAATTGTTTTTGCCGATCACTGTCAGTTGTATACTGTACCGAACTGAAGTGATCGGCTCAATAGATTTTTTTGTATTGTATTAATCGGAAAGATATTATTAATTGTTATGAAAAATTAATAATTAGCGAACATTTATAAACTGTCCACGGATAGGGTTTACAAAGGGACAAATGGAGAAAAAAATTATTAGAATTCACGAAGACAAAATGTTGATTTTGTATACAGGGTTCGCAAAAATTAAAAAAAAAACATGATATTTCTTTAAGAGTAAACTACCTATTTTCTATTTTTAACCAAAATATCATTTAGAAAGTTTTTTTAAATAGCATTTTAAATTACTTTATTAATATTACAGGGGTATCAAAAAGGTTATTATTTAAGTTATTACAAATTTATTATTTTAAATTACTATAATAAAATGACTTAAAATAATTCCCTCAAGGCGTTTTTGCCAAATTATGGAATTCAATAAAATTTTGTATATTTGTTTTTATCGATTACAAGGGTTATTCTAATTAAAATTTCCCAATGATGTTTTACTTAAACATTAAAATAAAAGGTAGTTTATTCTAGCAGAAAAATCACGTTTTTAAGTTTTTGCGGAAACATTTTCTCTTAGTAAATATCTTTTTTTTTTACAAGCAAACATTTTAATAAAGAATGACTTTTTTGAAAAATTAAATTTTTGGTCCATTTGTCCTCCTGTTAACCCCATTCGTGGACAGTCTGTATATAAATTCGAGAGATTTATCACATATTCCGGGATACCATGTATATTTTTAGAAAGTTAATAATAAGTGGAAAATGTTTAGTTTAATCTTTAAACTCTAAAAATTGACATTAGAACACAAGTTATAAATAAGCATTTATGACAATTTATGTTATTTTAAATCTAATTTAATTAAGAGTTTTTTTTCGACAAATTTTGAACAAAATTAGGCTAGTTCTATTTTGAAAAATTTAAAATGAATCGATGTTTAAATAATTTACCATTTAGTTTATTAAAGTGTATATACATATATTTTAGATGCAATAAATAAAATATGAATCATTCGTTAGGTAGATAGACTGGGGTCATTGCCAAAATATTTCTGTGTAATTTAACGAAAATTTCGGGTTTCACTAACTTTATTCACGAGCCATGCCAAATATGACTAGTTTGTTTTCTTTTTAATTTGATTTCTAGACAAAAATGTGTACACAAAATAAAATTAGAGGACTGAAACTAGGTTGTACAGGCAAAGAAAATGTTTACCACCTTTATTTTTAAAGAATTACTATTTGTACACTAGTGGACAAGGAAACCTAAAAAAAAATAAAGGTTTTAAGTGGCTGTATTTTGTTTAAAAATGGTCCTAAAAAAACATTTTAAAGCAACAAAATTGTTTAAGGGTTTTCAAGTTTTCAATGATCGTACTGAATTAAAAAAATAAGCTTAAAGTTTCTAGTTTTAAGATTGTACGATGAATTTTTTTCAAGCAAAGTGTTCCGCACAATCCTAAAGAATTCCGAAAAAAAATTTTTCGAAAATATTTCATCATCAATATCTCAGCAACCGCTGATTATAAATCCCCTACAAAAATTGGCTAGGTTCTTTTTTAATTCTTTACAACAATATGAAAAATCAAGAAGAAATGAACTTTTTGTGGCTTTTGAAAATATCGAGAAAAGCAGTACTGTGAAGTGTGCGTTTTACAGTTTAATATGCCTACAAAAACCCCAGCAAGTTTTAATTCAATCCATTAAGCCTTTTTTTGTAATATTCAATTAAATTTATAAAAAGAATTGATGAATAACGATCTTTACTTTAAATGATTATAATATTCTTTAACAAAATTTAAAAAATATATATTTTTAAGATTTTCATCCATTTTTATTATTTAGTTTTTAAATTTATGGAAAACAAATAAAAAAAATATGTTGAAGTCATTAAAGGAATATAAAAATCTAACATTTAAAAAAAAACTTTGTTCGCAGACCAAAAAGAAAAGAACCAAAAATTTCGATTTTTTTTTCTGTATTCATTACAATTGCTTGGTATACGTTATTTTAAAAATGTTGCTTTTAAGAAATTTCAAGCTTTAGAATGATATTTTTGTTAATTTTTAAAAAACCTCAAAAAATTAGAAGTTTTTTGGTATCCGTTAATTTTTTCCACTATTGTATTTAAAATGGAATATCATTTTTACCTCTTCCTTATTTTAAGAACAAGGATAAATTTATTATATTTCATTTTTAATATAAGGTTAATTAGTTTATGATTCCCGGCTTCGCTCGGGGAGTTTATATGAGACCCAAATAACCGTGGTTCTGAATGAAGTTCAACTACTCGACAACAGATGGCACCACTACACATATTTTACATTTTTGCCACCCACAACCACCCACTCACCCACCCCGACCAAACTCCCTTACTCACAATGGGAGACCAAGGGGTATTTGTAACCCTCGACGGGAATGATCGGAGTTGCGGATGATAGCGAAAAATCAGGACACATCGAACGTAGACATTAGCATTTTATATAATATACTAGTTAAGATTCCGGCTTCGCCTTCGGGAGTTTATATGAGACCCAAATAACCGTTGTTCTGAATGAAGTTCAACTACTGACAACAGATGGCGCCACTACACATATTTTACATTTTTGCCACCCACTTCCACCCACTCCCGACCAAACTCCCTTACTCACAATGGGAGACCAAGGGGTATTTGTAACCCCGACGGAAGTCGATCGGAGTTGCGGATGATAGCGAAAATCGTGGACACACGAACGTACATTAGCATTTTATATAATATATTAGATAGTAATATCAAAAATGATAAACGTATATTTATTTTAAATTTTTACCGGTTCAATGTCGTCAATTTTCAAAAATAAAAACGTTTTTTGATATTTTTGTATTAAAACCTTTTTGCTTAAAAATATGTATTTTATTTTCTTTTTATTTAATGACATATTACATCACACCAAATATCCAGGTTGTCTTAAAACAAATGCGAAATATTTCTTATTCAAAATAAATAGTTCTCTCGGGCCAGTACGAAATACTTTATGATAATAACACTATTAAAACTATTTTGGAGGTTCCTTTTGACGAGTCTACCATGAATATCATACTGCCATATAGCAGGAAGGGGCCTGTGCTCGACAATGTCAATGGGTCAGGTGTCGGACTGGGCAATCAAGTGTCTTTTTTGTAGGACAAGTTTACTCCCCATGGTTTACATGCACTTGTGTAAGACAGCCAAAAATCGTGTGCAGTCACGAAACCATAAGACCCATGGACGTGTTTTGGGTATCAGATTGGTCGGGTTTATGTCAAACATTGTGGTAAACTTTTCTGACAAAAATAAGTGACGCGTTTGCTTCAGTCAGACACCCGAAACATTTGACATTGTCAGGCTGGGTTAAAGCGCCGCTTCCATATACGGCGATATAAATATTTGTGGCTGACTAATCAAAGGGAACCCTCCTAAAAAGTTAGTGTTATTATCATCAGGTTAATTTTATTACTGGCCCAGGTACTCAAAGGGTAGTTAATTGTATAATAACTATTTAATCTTTTAATTACAGCCTGAATAAAGGTATACATTTTCATTTATTATTTGTTTTTTTATTATTTCGGATGATTCTACGATGAATAATCGTGTCCACCGCAAGACATTTTTTTCGACGGGTCCCTTACAAACCGATGCCACGGCCGCCATTTTTAAATATTTCTTTATGATTTTTTTCTGAATATTCCTAAATAGTACCTTAATAGTGTACAAATAATTTTACAAAAATTATTTTAAACACACGCTTAAATTGAATGCTCAGAAAATCGCCCTTTTTAAGCCTCCAAGACCCGCTTAAATAAATTAATTTGTAAATCCTATTTAACCCCTTGCTTACAAAACCAACAGAAAAAAGACGTCTTAAATGCCTACAAAAATCAAAATGCAAACAAAACTCCACGTTCTATCCAGAATGTTTTCGTCGGAACTACGAAATACGATCTGAATTCTAACGATGCATTTAGAACAAAGTAATCTGAAGATAAAAAGTTTCAAACTCTGTTATTTTAAGATTTAGTTCCTTTTCTTTTTGTATTTTTTAGCTTAGTATTATTTAAATAGTTTTTAAAAACCAAAATATATTTTTCATTTATTATATAAATTCAATGGTCTTTTTTATTAAGCACACGCCAAAATCTATCTAGAAAGAATGGGATCGCTTCGGTCCTGGTCCCGGGGTATACGGAGCTGACCCTGTTCTAGCCCTATTGACCCCTATGAACTGGCCGGTCGCCTGAAACAAAATAAAGAAAACCCCGAAAAACCCATAAAATTCTAAATAAAAACGACGTTTCGGTGGCAAGTCTGCCACCGTTGTCAAGCTCAAATTTAAGTTAAAAAATTGAAAACAAAAATTAACTTATATTTAAATTAAAAATTATTAAAATTTTAAACTTTTCAGTTTTGCAAAATATGAAAATAGTTTGACATTTGTGTCATGAGTGAGATAAGTAACTGGTGTATTTATTATTTGTAAAACGAAAAAGGTGATAAGTTAGTTGATTTTTAGTTTTCCTAAATATACTTTAGTATCAAGCAGAGGTAACCAGATGTAATTTAAATAAACTAAAATTTATGCTGCAAAGTTATTTTTATTAAATAATATGTACGCACTTTTCCTTTGCTAAAATACTTGAAGCATTTTAGTTTATTCTGTAATTGTTATCAAATGCGTGTTGACAATATTTTGTGTTCTTGTATCCGTTTGGCTAATGTTTTACAAGTTTTGTCTATATAAATTTTATTATATTCACAGGGAATCTTATAAAAAACATTTTTGTACTTTCATTTGTGTTGTATGGTTTTGTTTTTGTTAATTTAGATTATTTATTAGTTAAAAATTAATTATTGAGTTTTTGTGTTTAAAAGACTGTGTGCATAATATTATTAAATTTATTTCCTATTCGTTGAATTTTATTTGGTAAACCGGGAATGTATGGTAAAAACCAATTTGTAATAGGTCTATTTTGATAGTGGAGTGATTTAAAATCGATTACGAAACTTAAGGGGGTTATTCTACTTGACAAAATAAGGGTAGAGCTTCATATATTTTTTTTTTCAAAATGTCATTCGTTTTCGAGTTGCAAGTCGTCAAAGTTTTATTCCCGCCATATAATCTCAAAATCGGTAAATTTGGACTTGTGCGGTTTTTGTGAGAAAACCGTCAATTTTAAAATTAAAAACATCAATTTAGGGTCTATAAATATAAAAAAAAACAATTAAATATAATACATTTTTGAAATGCTATTGGCCGTTGTAGTTAAATGAATAAAAACTAAACAGGGTGTTCCATTAAAAAATCATATGTTTGGTTCATAGCTCAAAACATATTTAAAAAAAATACAACTGGATTCTATGTAAAACTATCTACTAATTTTAGTTTTACTTTTGTTGGAAGTTATAAGACAACTGAAATACGAGAGGGTCCAAAAAAAAAAGAATTTTTCCCTGTATGTCAGAAACGAAGATGGCCATCAAAAATATTTTAGTGTCATCTTTTGTTTTATAAAAAGAAGCAAAAGTATGCAAAAACCGCAAGTCTAGAGCTCTTATAATAAGCAAGATACCCTGCAATTGCAACGAAATCTGGACACCCTGTACAACGGTTTTTACACAATTTTAACCCTTTAGTAAACATCTCTGTCGAGACATCATATATGTAAATATTTGCATAAACCTGTAACCAGGTTTTTGTATGTTTGTTTTAATTAATGAACTAAATAGCCAAATACGAAATTTAATTAGTTACGTATGCTAACTTCAAATCCAGAGTTCTGCACCAGACACATTTTGATACTTTACAGCAAATATTTGCATATTTAATGACTAAAATGTGTAAAATTTATTTTGATATTTGTCATTTATTGTTATTTATATGAAGCCACATAGCGCATAATATTATTAAATGTAATAAAAGTATTAATTTATAATATAACTTCAAAAAATATATTTTATGGTCTTTATATTATTTCTGATTTTTGTTTGTTTTTTTATACGATTTACTCTTCAATCAAAAATTTGTTGCGGGCAATAATTTTTACACAAGAGGGGGCGCCAATTTATTTTTTACACTGGGTGACAGAAGTCCCATGAAGGGTACTAGTACCAGTATTTCATAGTGGGTAAAGGTATTTACCACACCGGAAAAACTATGAAAGCCATTTTTTTATAAAATCATATTGTTGCAGTATATTATTCCTTTGAGTTAATGCATATTTCAGTACCGAAATAAACGGAAAAATTGATAGGATTCATTTCAAAAAAAAACATTTAACGTTATCGTACGCTTGTAATCTCGGAAAAATCCATACAAAACGATGAGAGTCCAATTACTGAATGATCAACATTTGTAAATTTTACAAAACTATTTTATAGTTTTTAATTACAGGTGGTAGCCTTTAAGTTGATTTTGCATTGTATGAAAGAAAAAGCAAAAATACGTGAAAACTAGGGAAGAATAAGTAGTGGATTTTGCTAAAAAACTAAAAGCACATTGAAAAGATTTAGTGGAACTTCAAGAGTTGTTTTAAAAATGTTTGTTTTGTAAATAATACTTTAAGTATTACTCAAACAGTTACATTTTTGTGCCTCAATGACAATACAGTGTTGTTTTAAGATTAATAAAATATTTTAAAAGTGTTAAATTTATTTCCTATCAGTTAAATTTTATTTGGTAAACCGGGAATGTATGGTAAAAACAAATTTGTAATAGGTCTATTTTGATAGTAAGGAGATTTAAAAATCGATTACGAAACTTAAGTGGGTGATTCCACTTGACAAAATAAGGGTAGAGCTTCATATAATTTTTTTCAAAATGTCATTCGTTTTTGGGTTACAGGTCGTCAAAGTTTTATTCCCGCCATAATCTCAAAATCGGTAAATTTGGACTTGTGCGGTTTTTGTGAGAAAACCCTCAATTTTAAAATTATTTAAAAGTTTGACTTTTATTGTTTTATCAATAGTTATATTTTTAGCATTAGCTTTCCTTGGGTAACTCTTATTACCAAAATATGTTTACAATTAAAAGGTAATACAATAAATAACTAAATGTTTTTCTCATGGCTAAGTACATGTTATAACTTTGGTAGAGTTCAATATTTAATATTTAAAACACTCTTCTCAACATTTCTTATTTTTGGACATTTTTCGTTTTTCCGTATGGTCTTCATCATTCTAGGCTTAAAAGTACTCGTCACGAGCTATAAAATAACAAGCCGCAAGACCCCCTTCCCCTTTTTATTTATTTATTTTTAATGTTTCCAGGAGCTATTCTAAAATTTCCAAATGTCAAATCCAAAAATAAAAGCAGGGACATTAAAATAATGCAGTGTGTAATAAATGCTTACAAAATAAATCACCAAAATTAGCTGTAAAGCAATAGGAGAAATTTCCAATTACACAAATTGGTCAAAATACCAAGGCGTAAAATTTAACTTAACTATCATGTTTATGCAGTAGCGTAGCTAGGCGTACGCGGTCGCCCACAGTCCGGAGGGGCCTCGCGGCTAGGAGGCCTTGCAGTTGAAGATATAAGTATTATATGTGCGGGATAAACTGTAGCAAGCATTATTAAAGTTTAGAAAAGATGTAGTTTATTGGAGGTTGTTTTTTTGTTCGCCAACTTGTAATCTTTTTAGGAACGGAGCCTCGTAGGTACATGTTCGCGCAAGCCAGTATTTGTGTATGCAAAAAAAAATTAAAACAGTCAGTATTTAAAGGTGAGGCTCTTTTTTTTCTTATTTTTTTTACTTTGTTCATCAAAAAAAAGGGCCTCGCGAATAAGACGTCGCCTACGCCGGTTTTTGACTACGCTACGCCACTGTGTTTATGCTACACAAAATTTTTTCTAATTCTTAAATAACTTCATTTTACTTTATCCAGACAAAAACCTCTTGTTTACTAACTTTGGCAATTCTCGATAACATCTTCCAGCCAAATAAGACACAACAATATATAATGCGGAAGCTTTAATTCAATTTCATCGTTTTATCTCGGGGCCTTGCTGCTACATTCTCCGTTAACTAAGTATGATGTTAGTAACGACCAAAGAAACACACTTGGAAACCAGAATTTTTCTCCAGAAACTGGAAAATGCAGTAAATAAATTGTTAGTAAGGATTTTTCATGAAAAATAAAGTCAGCATTCTAGTCGACGAATACTCTTGGTAAATAATACATGAAACAAAAAAAAAAGAAAATAACATATTGGCACTGTAGGATATATGTTTTGTTAACAATTGAAATATTACAATGATAATACAAAACAATGGTATCACGATATTTTTTTCTTCTTAAATAAACAAAAAAAAAAGAAAATAACATGTTGGCTATACAGGATATAGGTTTTGTTACAAAACGAACTATTACAAATGAATGAATATACGAAACAACGGTATCACATGATTTTTCTTCTTGAATAATATTTCCGACATATTTCAAAAAAATTGTGGATCCAATCAAGGCAAGGCATTTTTAGTTAAATAGTGCTAATAACCAAATTTTAATGGATATGTCGGCAAGGGTTTTAATTTTTTTTTTTTTAATATTACGTTTAGCGTAAAACCATGAAATTTCACAATGTCAATACTGCCCTTTAAATTACGATTCTGTTTGCTAAGAAACCCCCAAATTAAAATTTTGTAGTCGTAGGTTTAGCTTTTCTAAAAATATTAACGCCTTTTTGTACTTATTTTTAAATTTTGTCACTGGAGCAAAACAAAACAATATAGTACAAATCATTCAACATACCAGATACCGAATTTGTTAATGTAGCCTTTTGACTAACCGGTATAAAAAAAAATTTACACGAAATGTGTTTTCTATTAAGTGTAAGATTGTTTTTTTTTTTGTTATTTTAGTTTATAATAATGCTTAGTGAAAATTATTATTAACAAACAAAACTAAATTGAGAAACTTTATACGGATTAAAAACTGGATTAAATAAGAAATCCTTGTAAAATTTTGATCGAAAATGTATCCAATTTTCCGTCTAAAAACAGCCAACTTAATTATGTTTCTTAGTAGGATGGGTAGAAGTTTTTCTGTCTCTTAATTTTATGTTTTTTTTTTCTTTGAACAAACCACGAAGGCTAAAAGACTAAATATTGACGTACCGTGGGTGTCTTAATCGAGGTAAGAACGAGTTTGTTGACACGGGACTTATATACTTGAAGATTTGGGGGAAAGGAAAGACCTCCGCGGACAGCATGTTCCACATTGTAGAAACTCTGGGGATTAAAGGACGAACAAAGTGAGAAGTTCGGGGCCTGTCCAGTTGAACACAGGGGGAATTTTATTAGGACCAAATAAGCTTTCGTTTGTAAATAATACTATCAAATATCATTCATTTAAATAAGAAATATTTAAGGTACTAATAAAAAATTTATATATATTTTTTTTTAATTTAACACCTTGTATCTAGGGTACAATGGATTTTCGGATATAAGATATTACCAAAGACAATTGTAGAAACTATAATTGTCTTTGATATAACTAAAATACCGACATTTTTAAACCTGTATCTTGCAAAAACGCATTTCTGAACTTACGTTTTTTTTATAAAATTAGGTTTCAGATAAGCCCCTAATTTTTTCACCATAATTGGGCAATACCTTGTATCGTAAGTTAAAAGCATTTTATAAAAAAAGTTTGGTAAGGAGAAAGGCAAACAAGGGAAACAAAATTCGGGTAATTTTTATCTTGGCCGAAAATACTGAAGCTTGGTAAAAACACAAGGTATAAAAAAATTAAATAATGTTTAATAAAGTGTAAAAGCTTCCTGGCGGCACAAAAAAGTTTCATTTTGGAAAGTTTAAAGGGATATTAAACAAGCGATTTTTTAACCTACTATCATCCCTGTCCTGACCCCAATTGGCTTTAGCAAATCGCATAAAACAACCCTAAATATAGATTTTTTTATTATTTTTACTTGCAGCTTTTTCGGAACTTTAGACTGTAAACATACAGGGTATTTTCTATTTACAGTAAAAACATTTAGGAGCCTATTTCTAAACAAATGATATAAAAAATGTTTATACAGAATCAGCTAATTGAAGTCGTTCATAGACAACGTGTGGATCGGAGACAGTCTAACGCGAATGTCGGCATGTAAACATTTCGGACTGGGTGACTAATGGTGCTTGTTTTGTTATTGCATTACTGGCCGATATACTTTTACAAATAGCTGATACGATATATTTAGTTCTGGTAGTCTATTTTTATTTTTTATTTTTTATTAAGCAAATAGAAATAAAACTGTTTTAGTTTTTAATTTTTACCTAATTAGCTTATATTTTCAGAAAAAAATTTAATCGGCTAAATTGCATATCTCTGGACCATAGAAGAAACATTAATGGAATTTTTTTCCTAAAAATTGTGAAAACTTTGATACACCGAATATTGAGTGCAGAGCCATGTTTACATATATATATATATATATATATATATATATATATATATATATATATATATATATATATATATATAAAAAAAGAGGAAAGGTAGTCGTGCTTGTTGTTGCCTTACTGACAGAGCTCATTTTCTTTTATTTTAGATTGTCCTGATGATGGAAAAAGTTTTTGCGAAAGCTCGGCATTTCCAATAAAGAGTTATTCTTTTTAAAATTGGCCTTTCAATTGACTGCACCTCCACTACTCTGAGTTTCAGATTTATATATATATATATATATATATATATATATATATATATATATATAATTATTTATTTATTTTCCTTGGGTATAGGTTTTTTGTTAATAATTAAAACTACTTCATTACATAGCTAACATCTGACGTTTCGCCCAGCGAAGTGAGCTTTTTCAAAAATATATATTGCGTTCAGGCAAAAATTAAATATATATATATATATATATATATATATATATATATATATATATATATATATATATATATATATATATATATATATACTAAATTAAAATTAGCTTATGAGTAAACCCTTAAACTCTTTTGCCGCAATAAGAAAAAATATATTATGCAGTGTGTCCCAGAATAGGTGTTACCAGAGGGTAAATAGACCAAAAATGTTTGAATTTTTAAAGGTTTTTTGGGAAAACTGGTCTCATGATTCAAAATTAATAAATACAAAATTTTACCCCGATTGACAATTACATTTTTTTTTAATCTCATGCTGTAAGTTTAAATTTTGACATAAAATTCTTTATAACATTTACTTATACAACTCTGCTTAATTTTTAAAAATAAAAGTAATTAGCTCCTGGCCATTTTTCACATTTTTAGTTATAACTAGCCCTGTATAATACCAATTGGGATTTTGGATTTATTAGTTTTGGACCATGCCACCAGTATTTCCAAAATTTCGTTTGAAAATTTAAAATTTTTGGTCCATTTGTCCATTTGTAATACCTATCCAGGGACAAACTGTATACTTACGTGACCAGACGTCTCGTTTTGAACAGGACTGTCCCTTTTTATGAATTCCGGTGTCCCCGAAATAAACTCTTGGACGCGAAATTTTCCCATTTGTGGTCTTGTGGCAAGAAATATTCAGAAAAATTTAGATAAAACTATGTCCTAAAAGCCGTAAATTTTGTGATAGAGTTATAAAAAACAAATATTTTTTCTCAAGCTTTACCAGTGGCGTTGCGTGAACATAATGAGGCGTAGGCGAATTTCTGTCCATGAGGCCTCTTTTAAGGAGCAAAAAAAGGTCTTCACCCCTCTTAACACACTAGTTTTTAACTTTTTAATGTGATTCACACTTATGCGAGGCCCCTTTCATAACAACTTACATACCTACAAAAACCTCCACTATGTTTTTCCCTATGTCACATTTCATACCTTCACCCTGCCGCAATGCCCCTTCGCGCAAGGCCGTAGGGGCCGCCTACACCGCCTACGCCTAGCTACGCTACTGATGCTTTACGAACCTGAATCTTAAACACTAAGCCATTTAAAACGTAAGTTTATTAAAACTTTTTATACCTAAGAATTTACACTATTAAAGATAGCATCTTCTTTTAAAACACTTTGTATATTTTAGATCTGGCCGAATAGGAAGTGACTTTTTTAATCCAGATATCTCAAAAACGGCTGCTTTTATCAACTTTTATAACGTATTTCTTTTTATGTAAAATATATTAAAGAATAAGATTTTTTATCTAAAAGTTACATAAAGAATGGTTCGATAAAGGTAATTTTGTTTTTATTTTGCAAGGCCCTCTAACGCCTACAAAATGACAACAGATTCTAATTTATCATCCCTTCTAGTTAAATATTGTGACAATATATTTATTATTTACAAGATTATTTTTAAAATACTAAAACCTTTTTACACCCTGTATCTTCGAACTCATCAACTTTTGGACTAAAGTAAGTTGTAGTAGATCGTCATATTTTAGCCACAGGAATTTGTGCATGGTAGCATTTATCCAATGCCTTTTAGAGACACCCTGTATAACGTATTTAAATTCCTAGAATTGAGGTTTATAATTAATTAAACCTAAACATGTCTTTATATCTATAATTTTCAACAAGGTGGCCATGTCCAAGGAGTCGTAATTTGAAAATGCTAAAATTTACATTTTTTCCTAAAAAAGCCAGAAATATGGCTGCTTTGTTTGAAGATGTGT
The DNA here is from genome assembly GCA_014170235.1 of Listronotus bonariensis. Taxonomy (NCBI): domain Eukaryota; kingdom Metazoa; phylum Arthropoda; class Insecta; order Coleoptera; family Curculionidae; genus Listronotus; species Listronotus bonariensis. The sequence continues at coordinate 34,675 of JACEGR010002280.1, read as the reverse complement.
AAAATTATAAATTTACACTCCCTTAACTTTTTAATTTTTTAACCTACTAAATAATTCAGAATATTAGTTTGTTGGGTTATTTCTGTAATTTTTTTTGAATTAGTAATTAGATTTTTAGTATATATTCACAGGGTACGACAAAAAAATTATTGTTTTTTTAAATGGAACATCCTATATATTATTTCTTCATTAAAAAGATGTTTTTAAAACCTTAAAAAAATACCACATACCTATACCAATTAGTTTTCGAAATATGCCCATGCAAATTTAAGAAAAAATTTTTAATGTACAGAAACTTAATAAACATACATCCGTCTACCTTTTTTATTTTTTAACGTATAAGATTCTGTAGTATCTGTATCTTTTATCGGTTTTTTTTTCGATATACAGGGTGCGACAAAAAGTATGATTTTTAAATGGAACACTGTATATTAAATTACCATTTAAAAGATAATTTATTGAGAGTTACAAAAATACCATAATTTATGGGTCTATCTTTAATGGTTTTGGAAATATGGCCATAAATTAAATTATTGGGCAATTATTATCATAACCTACCTACATAATTGAAATTTACACCTATTCTTAAGATTTGCATAACCATTTTTCCGAAACTACTAAAAGAAGATAGATATATCAAATCCTCTTTAAAAGATCCTTTTATTAGTGATGTACTATACAGGGTGTTCCATTTAAAAATCAATACTTTCTGTCCTACCCTGTATATTTTAAGAGATAACAAAAATCTAATTATTGATGATGAACCTACTGAAGTAACCCAAAAAACTGATATAATTATTTATTTTGCACGATAAAAAATAAAAAAGTTAAGAAGGGTGTAAATTTATAAATTGACACCCCGGTACATAACGCTTAATTAGTGCTGTTAGTAACAAAAGGTTAAAAAAACTGAAGCATAATTTGTCCTAGCTTAATGGATCTGTTACATTTTCTCAAGGATTTGTGTTTTCTGCCTAAATTTATGAAAATTTAATTCCAAAGTTTGTAGCGTGGACATCAATAATAATTATATTATACTGTTTACTTTGGGTTTATTATTAGCATTAGGGATTACAAGGGTTGAATAATAATAGTAATAATGTATAACATAACAGTTTGGGCCTAACTTTACTACAACAAAAAGTAAATAATATTAAATTATTAATGTTATAATGTTGATTTTTCTAATAATGCATAGATACCGTGATATTGAAAATGAGACTAATTTTTTTACGATCATTAAAAATGCTGTTTTTTACCGCTATCATAAAGTAAAAGCACTGAACTTTAATAAACTACATATTGTGTTAATTAATTTTTTTTAATTTGATTTTTTTCCTTTCCTGACTTAGTACTTTGTTCCAGTTCGGGAAAAATTAAATCCTGTGGAAACGTACAGAGGATTTGCAACTATAACTTTTTATTTACTGATTACCTGCAGACTACCTTTGTGCATTCAATACATATAAAAATTTAAAATGGAAAACATTTAAAAAAGATGTTCTATTCTCTGAAGGGCATCTCATGCAGATTTTAATTTTTTAAATCTTTTTTCTTCTCATTAGGTTTTTTTATTAATTTTAGTACACGTTCGTACACATATATACTTAACGGCTGATATTTTATAATAATCTACGCTTAATTTTTTTCTCGTTAGCAGCTTTCCTAATTGTTTTATGACTTTATGGCGGTAAAGATTTTTCAGGGTGAACATTCTTACATTTATATTTTTTAAACCTTAGCATTTTATGACATTATTGCTGTAAAGTACGTATGTTCTTACCAGGTAGTGACCGTTTAAATCATTTAAAATAATTTTTTCATTATAGTAATTGAATTCCTTGTTTTTACTATTCCATATCTTCTTTAAATTCTATTTCTGATTTAGTGCCATGATCGCTTGAAATATATTCAGCATCTAAGCCAACGTCGCTATCTTTAGAAGGAATTTCTTGTGCCCATTGTCTCTTTATAACCCTTAAATAACTCCTAATGAGTGCCGTATTATCCATTAGGATTAGGAAAAAATAGGCGCCAGACAGGGGAGTAATAGGCGCTAGACAAGGGAGTTTTAAAAAAGTTTAGGTCGGGTGGAGATTAGAACAAATTTCTCTGTCAATAAGGTGCTTTAAAATAAATGAAATAGGCGCGAAAAAGAGGAAGGCGTCTGGCTCTGAAAATAGGGGCAACGGAGGTAAAGACCTTTTTTTTGCCCTTCAAAAACATTTTTGTGCAAAATAGGCGCTCCGGGAATTCTAGCCTAGGGCGCCTCATACAGTTAATACGGCCCTGGTACTAATAAGAATAATGCCGAAGAAAAAATAAATACCATAATTTCAGACCTGGCAACTTTTTGACCCTGTCAGAAAAATCTAAATTTAATTACAAAGACAAAATGGCCGATATTTACATAATTTTTTGACAATAAAGAGATACTGGCTACTAAGCGAAGTAGTGGGTATGACTGAAAACATAAAAATCGCGATGACTGAGCAGTCAAGATGACCCCTCGTCTGTAGTTAAGAGGGGAGGTACCTGTAAATGCTTAAATTTTTAACCTGTAAATGCTTAAATTTATATTGATTTTTATGATTTTTTTAAATAAAAGTGTTATAATATATTTTTAAAATTAGTTATGTAGTTTACTCGGATATTAAAATAAAACACTATATATTTTTTCGTTCTAATTATTCAAAATGGCGGCTGTATGCAATTTATTTTTAGGATTGTCGGAGAGAGACTTCGGCGGCTCTAGTAATTTGAAAATCAAAAACTATATGTTTTTGTGTTTCATATTGTCATTACTGGTCAGGTGAACCTAAAAAAAGTAAAAAAAAAATAGATAAATCCGAGAAATACAATGCTTGAAAAAAATAAAATCACTTTTTGGCTCAATTTTTCCATCGTTTTCTAGTTTGAAAAAATATGTTTTTAAGAAAGTTTCGGGATTTTGGGGGTTCACATAGAAAATACTGTTGTTAAAAATACGTGTGCAAAATTTCTAGAAGATCGGTCAATAACTTTTTGAGTTATCGTGCCCGCCAATTTCAAAATAAAGTTCTGAAAAAAAACGCGTTTTAAACTTTGAACATATTATAAATTTTTTTAAAACATTTTACAGGTATCTTCCCCTTAGTAGATTTTAATAGCAACTCAGGTCTAATTTTACTTTAACATTAAATTTCACATTTAGTTTTCTTCTTTTAATATAGTGTATTATAAAATGTGTTTTTAACATTAAATCTTTCTTTTATTTACTCCATAGAAAACAGCGTCGGGAGACAGCACAACCTTGATATAATATCTAGAACTTTTTAGAAAGTGTCGTTCGAAATTAACCAATTAGAACAATTTCCGCAATTCTCAAATGACATTTCGTGAGTATTTAAACTAAGCTTTAGGCCGGCGTTCAATAGGCAAAATTTTGGCCATTGGACGCGAAATCCTTTCGCGTGGAATATGTCTATATCTGTGCTAATGAGTTTTTCTCATGATTAGTATTGGCACCTTCATAATTTTTTTATTTACACTAACAATCTGTTCTGTAAGACAATATATCTAAATTATATAATATTTGCTAACTATAGTATAATAATAAATATAATATTAAAGTTTAATTCTGTTTCTCTATGATTCTTTAAATAATATTATACATTAAATACCTTCACACAACCATGTTATGATTACAAAATAATATGCTCTTACTAAAGTTTTTATATAAATTTCAAAAAATTGAAAAATAGCAATTATCTTAATGCAGGGAACGCTTCGTCATAAAAAAAACAGCTTCGGATCTGCTGATTGATTAGGTGCTAAATTGTTTTTTTATTCACCCTTAGACCGATACTTTAGATAAAATTCAGGAAATAAAAACCATTTCCCCTTAGCTTATTTTCAGCCCTATTATACAAGGTGATTCTAAACCTGTAACTTGGGAAACTAAGGACAAACAATATCTTTATCCATATTAAAGTTACTGAGTAAAATATTTTTAATTAAGAAGATATTATTTTAAAATAAACCATTAAACAAATTTCTAAGGACAAATCTAAAATAATATTTTAAAAATCTAGTAAACTGTAAAAGAAATGGAAATAATTTCCTACTGGAGCACAATTCTTGAACCTAAACCTGAACCCCCTGAACTTTGACGGCCAAAGAAACCTTTTCCTTTGAGGAAATCCGCCATATTTATGAGAAAGAAATAGGCCTATTTGCGACCGGCTCATCTGCGACCGATTATTAAAAAGCAATCAAACCAAACCTATAAGCAACCTATGGATTTAAATAAGAGTGAACCATAAGCATTGTTACCAAGTTATTCATAAACTCATCCCATCCAGTTGTTTTCTTTTTGTGAAATATTTTAAAAAGAGAAAAAATTGTAGATACATTTATAATATTATTTATTTATTGCATATAGAGGCCTACAAATTTACATAAACATAAAATAAAAAGAATATACGAATTGCAATATATGTATGTGTGTATTCGTCTTGGGTTTGATTAAGGAATTAAGAAAAAGGCGTTGCTTTCAGAACTAACCATTCGTATGTGTGTATTACTCTTGGGTTTAATTAAGAAATTAATAAAAAGGCGTTCCTTACCAGAACTAAACATTCGTAAGTGTGTATTAGTCTATAAAATACAAGAATATACGTATTGCAACAATATAACACCTTTATAAATTTTCAGTTAAAAAAATGTATACCTACACCACCTACATTTTGGCAACAGTGCGTCTTAAATTTAATGTATTCTAGACCCAGCAGGAACTCCATTCTCCATTTTGAGACAAGTTCGCCCACCCGATGAAAACGTTCACATCATCGATCGTTTCTCTCGGTAGTTAAAATCCTAATTCTTGAAAACAGCGCAATAATGCGCTTAATCTAAATATAATTTATATTTATTATTAGTAAAAGCTCATAAATGATTTTTTTATTTTAACCAAAGGCACACGAAAAATAACAATACTTAAACCTAATTTTTGAGGTAAAACAATATGTAAACAACCAAAAATCCTCACTATGCACTGGTTTCTCCCAGTGTAAATGTGCTTCTTCTGCTAGAAACCAAGAGAAGTAATTTCTCTTACTTTTTGAACGATGTGATTATTCCCACGACTTTCAAGAATACAGTCGAATCGAATTTTAAGAGAACCGCTCCCATAGTTCCATTGATGTGATTATGATTCACACGACTCGAGAATAGGAGCCCATGGAGAAAAATGGGGGTTTGCAAAAATTTGGTCGCTAATGCGCCGATTTTATTATCGGGCGCAGATAAGCCTGTTGCTGTTGGGTCGACACCATGAGAAATTCATAATTGGATATTCTTGAATTTTTCTTCGAAAAGAAGAAAAAATAAAAATAAAAAGGATTCTATTAGAATAAATTCAAGAATATCAAAGTATGAAACCCCGTCGGTTTCTTGCATCCCGTAGTCATAAATAAAACCTAGTTGCGTCCCGGGTCTAAAAATATTATGGTCCAGTTGAGTCCGACAGGTACAGGTGGCCCGGCCGTGGGTGGCCCAGGTAAGAGAACCCTTTATTTATTTAAATTTAGTGCAAATGCGAATTTAAATAAAACCCATGTGTAAAGACTCTTAAATCAGTGTCAGTCTTATTAAATCATTTTTGTTTTTAATCCCCTAATTAAACCCAATACTAAGATAAATTTTATAAATCCACTTAAGAATTTTATTTAAAAGAAGAATTATGCATTTTTGTAGAGGTGACCAAACCAGAAAAAAAAGGGTAAGGTCAGGTAAAATTTTATTTGGTCTCCAAACAAGACGTTCCCAAACCACAATAAACCGGATTTTCTTCCAAATAATTGATACCTGTCTATACGCAATCGGCGGGACGCAAATGGGTGAAACATATACCCTTTTTGGCCGCAAGACGCAAGTGGGCTACACGTGTTAAGAGGTCTAGGATGGGACGCAAGTGACCTGCAGCCGTATAAAAATGTCCCTTAAGCGTTTAACAATTGAACCCCTGTCACAATAATAGCCGTGGTAAAATATTACCGTAGAACAATTATAAGTATTTTTTTTTGTTTACCTATTATTGCAACAGTAGATTTTTTTGTCTTACATCTTACTTCGGTAAAACTGAATGTCGAAGTTACTGAATGCAGTATCGTAGCCGAGTCCTTAAGGCCACCAAAAACTATAGCCGGCATTCCACGTGCGTAAAATCAGAAAAATGTTTAAATCTAGTTGCAATTTTTTAGCCACATAATCTTTTAAAGTTTTAAATAAGCCGGTTAAATAAAATTATTGGTTAAATTTAAAAAAATCACAGTTCCGTTTCGCTTTTGCGCAAATGGGACGCCGGCTTATGGCTGCAGCCAAGAAATTTACCTTAAGCCCGGTTTGGACCTTGCGGTAAAAATCACAGAAATAATTTTAAACAGTTACTATGAACAGAAATGCACATTCAGCTTTGGAAAAACCATTCCCCCATTACAATTTTTTTTATTTAAAATATTCTATCGCCGTTATACAAAAAATAAAAAAAAACTTCTTCATTACTGTTTTTTTGTCCAATAATTTTATATTACATAATAATTATTATTCTTATACTGTATAAGCAATGGTTAAAGGTATATCGGCCAGTAAAGAAATAACAAAAGATGTAAAATAAATCATTCAATACGAAATGTTTTCTCACATTGTCTATGTGTTATGATATTTAGCTGATTCGGTATAGGTTAAAATTCACCCCGTATAACATTTTTTTTTAATTTTATGTTCAGTGAATCCTTTAAATATACAATAATTATCGTTCATTACGCTTACGGTTAATTTGGTTTATTTCGAGATTTATTAAATGGGAAAAATAATATTTGATAATTTCAGTATTTCAATTTCAAATAACGTCCATTTTAGTTATATTATTTATTGATACGGAATTATTCAGTATGATATTAGGCTGTTCTATTTGTGTATAGCTTTGGTATTTAAATTAAATTATGTTTTATAAAATACAGGGAAAACCTAATATTGTCATAAGCATACATTGTGTCCAAAATTGGAAGGAAATCTATTGGGATATTAAAAATTATAAGGGATAGAAAGATGATTAAATGAAAAAAGTTGTAGGTTGAAGGCCATTTAACCGCAAATTTAATGCTGTTTTGATGACGGTTGTATCTTGTTTAGGTTTTGAGATATTTGGAAAAAAAAATGTGCATTTTAAAAAAGGTGCTGTATTTTTTTACTTTATATTACTTTTAAAATCCGTAATAACATTATTGGGACAACTTTTTAGGAGCAATACATCCCTGCATTTAAATTTTAATTTAAACGTTTTGATTGTGAGAAACCATTATCACCTTTTGTTTTTTATGGCGGCCATTTTGTTTTTAGCACATTTTTAAACAACGCTTTTTTCCCATTATTTAATTGATTCCATTGATTTCATTGATTTCATTGATTTCATTGATTCTACACATTTTGAATAAACTTTTGTGCACATTACTATTATTTAAAGAAAATTCTTTCCAACTCAAACTTTAATTATTATTTCAGGGACACAGTTAAGCCAGGGGTATTTTATTTTCTTTTGAAAAAATAGCTTCTGTTCGGATAATATCAGAAATCCGGGCCTGAGATTTTTTTAAATTGTAAATGGAGAAACTTATTTCCAGGCACTTTTTATCCAGATGCACTCGTTAAATTTAGACCTTTTGTTCAAAAGTTTAAAATCAATTTCGCTGTCAATACATGTTAAAGGACTTGTAATTAGGTAATGCCGGTATATTATTTTAAAATTCTGAATTATTTCCTAATAGTGGGGAGCCCATGATTCTAAATGGGGATTTACTCGAGCGACATAGCAACCTATTGGGTTGCAAAGCTTGGATGATAAGAAAGAAAAAATTGTAATATACATATAATGTATATATTTTTATCGGTGGTAGAAGCGGCTATATATTTTTAAATATCTCAAAAACCAACTGTGATTATTTCGGTTGTGGAAATCATTTGGATCGTATCAGATTATATATTTTTCGTTATCCTTAAATAATTTTCTATCAAATAAAAAAATAGCCACGCTCGAGAATGTCAAAATGACGTTTCTTCACTACTTGGTAGCCCTTCGCTTTCTTTACGTCACTCTCAAATTGTCAGATTAGTGGAATATACACTGTTCAGCATGAATTTAACTTACCCTATCTTAACCTGACGCGCTCAAAAATTTCTGATAGATATTTTTATTGTTTTCCATGATCGGCCCTTTATATGGGGCTTATATTTGGTGGAGGTAGTTAACCCGGTACAAGGTATCCTTCGGTATAAATCTGCCGCTCTGTAGTAAAAAAATAAATAAAATAGTGCTTGTACACATAATTTAGATTTGTTGAAAATCATGTTGACAGTACCATTAACCTAAAAAAAGGGGAAAAAACTGTAGTTGTTTTTCTTTATTGTTTTTTGTTGCAGGGTTTTGTTTCACACAATTACAGAAATACATTTTAAAAAGCAAGGTATTAAGTAAATGTGAATTCTATCTATTAATGCTTTGAGGTAAACCAAAAAAATAATATGTATAGTCTTTGGCATCTAATAAGAGAATCATAAAAATAATCAAGTCCTTGTTGATTTCAAATTTTTTATTACGCCACTTGTCGGCACCTTTTTTACGCTGATAGTAGGACAAAGCGGCGCGGTATGATAAAAGGTTTTTTTAAACGGGTGGTGGTATTGTGATTGTGTTTTTATGGTTTCTCTTATTTAATTCACAACCATACCTAACCATAAAATGTGCACAAAGAAATAAAATACGGATTAGCCAAAAGAAATTCCGACCAATATAAAGGCTATTTTACCTAGTACCTGCTGGGTCCTTAAAACTTGAAGTTTTTCTGGCTTTGGCCAATATGCTTAAATTTGCACATGATGGATTTTTTATTATTATTAATTTTACAAAACGAAAGTTATTTATAAAACGTTCTGCCTAATTTAAAACTTAAGATAATTATGTTTAGTTTCTAAAAAATATGAATTTTGCTCAAGAGGAAAGTAACCTTCTTTTTAACAATATATTATTTTAGGATTAATCATAATTTTAAATATTCAAACTCTCTTAATTTATTAGGAAACATTTAGAAGAAGCTTAAAAATTGTCAAGGCAGCAAAAGTCATAGAAACTTTAAAAGGTAGTACTGTTGGCCCAACGAGTCTGTAACTAGAACGTCTAAAGGGAGAGGAAAAAAATGTTACTATCGACATCCTCGAATATCATTTGACGATGCTTTGAAGGCTCGTCTTGACAGCCACCAAGCTGTGATAAGGAATCTCTTCGCCGGCTTTCTGTACGCAGAAAGGCATTGTTGACAAACTATTGAAAGTGGCAGTATGTTGGGGCGATATAATTATTTAACCATAGTGCATATTATATTTGGTTCTTTTAGGAAAATAATGTAATAAGGAATAAAATAAAATATCTTTAAGGAATCAGAAACAACAACAATAACAAGATGAAACTAGGTACCTAAATAATATAATAAATATTGAACTGAAATAGTATAAAATAAATGAGGATTATTAGGATGAAAAACTAACACTGCAGATTTGCTGGGCGAACAGTATGCTGTCTAGAAAGAATTTTCAGTACTGAATGTAAAACTTAAAGAAAATGAATGAGAATTTCAGATCCTTATGTCTCTAAGCTCTAATCTAGCTAGGCTTGTGTTTCAAAAAAAACTTAAAATTATGCAGTAACAAATAACATTTTGGCAAATGAAAAATTTAGATATATTATTGTATAATTACTTTCTTTATAAAGAATCTAAATTATAATATAATTGTAAAATAATTAATAGTTTGGCTTTTAATTAATGATAGCAAAGAAAATAAGCCTAAGCTATGTCAGTACGTAAAGATATTCCAAATGTATCATTTATTATACCTAAATTACACTCGGGTGACAACAAAATTACTATCCAGAAATTTATTTTCTTCAATGCAACCATATAGCTTTCAAATTTAGAGACGTTATATCATATCACCGGATGCCAATTTTAGATATAATAGCATCTGTGTATTACTTCCGGTTTAATCGGAAGTGATATAAACTTTGAAATTTTAAATGGAATACCCTGTATATTTTTAGAATTTGAATTCTACAGGTCATTCCTAATATAAAACCTTTAGTATATTCATAACCTAACTTTTTGGTTTTGGAGAAAATTGCGTTTGAAATTGTCTAAAGGACAGCACAATATGCAGTTTTATGGAAAAACAAATGAACATAACAAAAATTTAAAATGATAAAAATAGTTCTTTTAAAGACTTTGCCTTTAGAGACCACTATAAAATTACTTCCTGTTTAACTGGTGCTGTAAAATTTGAACTTCTAAGTATGATAACCCTGGTAATTTTAATGGAACACCCTATATATATTTTAAAGATATAAATTCTTTATGCTATTCCTGATATAAAATCTATAATATACCCATACCTTACTTTTTTAGTTTTAGGCATAACTACGTTTGAAAAGGTCCAGACGACGACACAATATCCATGAACCTGTTTATTGTGAGGCCGTTCGGACCTTTTCAAACGTTTTCTCTAAAACCTAAAAGATAGATTATGGGTTATAGGTTTTATATTAGGAATAGCTTAAAGAATTTAAATCTAAAAAATATATTGGGTGTTCCATTAAAATTAACAGGATTATCATACTTAGAAGTTCAAATTTACAGCACTTCCAGCTAAACCGGAAGTAGTATTATATTGGTCACTAAAGGTAGAGTCTTTTAACGAGACTGTTTTGATCATTTTAAATTTTTGTTATGTTTATTTGTTTTCCCATAAAACTGCGTAATGTGCTGTCGCTTGAACATTTTAAAAAGCCATTTTCTCCAAAACCAAAAGAGCTAGGTTAAAAATATATAAAAGGTCTTATATCAGGAATGACCTGTAGAGTTCAAATCCTAAGAAATATACAGGGTGTTCCATTTAAAATATTAAAGTTAATATTACTTCTGGTTAAACCGGAAGTAATACACAGATGCTATTATATCTAAAATTGGCATCCGGTGATACAATATAACGTCCCTAAATTTTAAAACTATACGGTTGCACTAAAGAAAATAAATTGCTGGATAGTAATTTGGTTGTCACCCGGTATAATTCTAAATATTTTAAATATATAAAATAATTGATTTATATGTATTTTTACACTCATGTCTTTTTACGGAAATGTTTTTCGCCCATGGATTTAACTTAACAAGTGAATAAAAAGTTAAATTACACATTTAATGCTTAATATCATATATTTTAAAAGGATTTTATTAGACGAAAAATCACGTTGTTTTTCACGTTTTAAAAGCTCCAATTGTGAAATTGTTTACCGCTCTGAAACCAATTTGCGACAATAAAGAAGTGGGATTTAACAAATCCAACAGTTAGTAGCGAAAATGATGCAGAGACAAGAATGAGACGAGCAACTAAATGTAAATAAATTATCCGGAGAGAGAGAGATAGCTACTGGGCCTTCCTTGTGTGTCTTCAAGGAAGGTAAACGCAGATGGCGCGTAAGTCGACATTATCGTTTGCCCGCCAAATTCAAATTATATACTTAGCTGTGCCATTTGCCCTTAAAATTAAATACTTTTTTTGTTTTCTATTAATAAAAAATATTTAGGTTTAGTTCAATAATTACACACATCTAATTAAAAATGTCATTTATTTGGTTTTTATAAAGATTTTTTTTTACAGATGTCAATATTACCTTAAATTATCTGTTGAAAAGCACAAATTTAATATACACACTGTGATCACTAATAAAAGTCAATATTCAAAGTCCAATTAAAGGTAAAAACCACGAAACACACAATAAATCAAATCGGCCATTAAAAATATCAAATATCGAATAACATTTCGGCGTGACTGCAATGGCAGCGTTGTCAAGTTAAAAATATTCGATTCTTGGTATATAGTATAATCAGGTTTTAGCCAAAGAAAGACATTAAAGTTTTCATGCAGAAATTGTAAACAACTTGGCAACCATGAAAAGGCGACGATTGCACCCTCTGCGATTACCTCCCATGATTAATGACAGAGACATAGTTATAGGAACTTGCGTTAAACCAGAGAGAGATAAAACGTAATGGACAAATTTCCAGGACCAGTAACGCGTCTCATTCTTGTCTTTGAATGATGGTTACGGAGATATATCCAGGCAAATTTCTCGACTTTAACAAAAATGTGAAGAGAAAATGGTAGTTTTGTTTTAATAATAAAGTTGGCTAAATGTCCCTCCCTGCTTTTTTACAGATTATTTATGTCTAAGTAAAATTTTAAATACCATATTGTAAATAATGGTTGCTGCTACAGGTTGCTAATAAAATGTTTATAGCCCCAATAGGTGTACGGCCAGACTGAAATGCGGGTAGCGATAAGCCAATACCTCCTAAAGAACAGAGGAGGTATTGGATAAGCAAGCAATTTTCTGGACATAATAAATATGAAATACCGCCATACTAAATATGAAATATAATATTTTGTGCAAAGTAAACATGGCACCCTTATTTATACTTAAAAATGATTATGGGCAGTAACTCCAACATAAAGTATATGGAATATATCTTTGTAATAAATGAAGAAGGTAATTTTTAGGATTTCATCAGTTATATTATTTCGAATTAGGAATATACCTAGATTATGTCTTTGGATAGTTAAAAATATAAATAGCACATTAAATATTTACCTAAGAAGAAATTTTGTAATATTTTTTATTTTAAATAAAAACGACAATGGTTTGCAATCTTGTTTTATGCTTTTTTATTAAAAATAGGTGTTAAGGTATTAAGGTGCGTATCGAGACGCCACAGAACTAAATATTTTTAACTTAAGAGTTAAATTAGCCCCCTAATGCTTGAAGTACTACTGCTAAGTTTTATTAAAATCGGTTAAGGAATGTATAGGATATTATTAAAAAACCAAATTAAAAAATAAATATAAAAAATCGTGTATTTTAAAAAACAATGAATTTTCCTATCTATTTGTAAGCGTGCTTATTTTTATTTTATTTTTTGTTTTTTGGTAAAATGGTCTAATAAATAAGCATTTATTTTTTTATCGCAATCTGGACACCCTAAAAGTAAATAAGCTGTGTATTTGATCAGGGGTGGTCATTTTTCTCACTTACTGCAAGGTCACAATTATTTATTTTTCATGTTTGTTTTTTAAAATGTTGTTTATGAATACTTTGAGTGAAAGTGGCTTTAATGTTTTCTTGAAAACAGAGCTAGATACGTAGAAACAGAAGAGCCAAAAAGATTTATTTTTAAATATTAATCGAAAAAAAGGAAAATCACAAAAATGGCGTACTTTTTTATTAATATTGGTCATGGTGCCCACTGAGACGCCACTATACCCAATAGTTTTATTCTAATTAGGGCTAAATAAGAACCTTATTACTTTAAATAACTATGCTTAATTTAAACCATATCGGTTTAAGGATTATTTATAAAATATTTTGAAAACCTTAACGACCTGTATCTCAAAACCAAAGCAAATTCGGACATAAGTTTATGGAAACTTTTTTTCATTCAATAATATAAAGAATCGTCGTTTATAGTTTCGTACCGTAGTTGAAAAACACCCCGTATAAAGGATTTTTCTACTGATTTATTTTATTATTCGTTTATGATAATAATGCCGAAAGAATAGCATGTTTCTCTATTATTCTGATTATTTTAAATTGCACATTGTTGTCGTAACAAATTCTAAAATACCTTGTCAAAGCAGCCAATACATGCTGGGTAAATAAAGCTTTTACTTCGTGTTTTCGGGATTTAAATCAGCAGAGGTTCATGATTTGCATGTCAAGTAGCTATGATTTTATCATCGACGAGCACCTAACGTCTACGTCACAGCTAAAATTTCCATTTTCATTTTCAATAATCTTTTACGATAATATCGCATAAAAGTTTATAGTTATCTTTTGTAGCTGCCATAATATTGAAATTTTTTGTGCGAAGTATACTCAAACTTAGAGCCAAAGTATAGACGCTTTGCAAAATAAAGTAAAGTTAATGAGAGTTTACTTATTCGTTATAGATGGGTCCACATTTATTTCATTATGAAAGCAATACCGCCAAGTACACAAAAATGATAAAGTAAACAAACCTTTTCGAAGGCATATAGCGCTGACAGAGCCTGATTTCCTATTTTTTAGATAATTAAAAAAACCCTGCTAATACAAGTGTCACGTACTTAAAAAATATTCTCTTATTTCGCCTCTGTCTTGCCATAAAACCGGTGGCACGTGGCGTGGAACTAGAAACTCGTCGGGTTAAATATTTTTTGCTGCAATAAATTATTGTTCACAAAAGGGTTTATTTATTTTATCATTTCTTGTGTACTTTGCAGTATTACTTTCAGAATGAGAGAATGAGAAATGTGGACCCATCTATATTTAATTTTTAAAAGGGTTGACTTCCAAAGTATTCTCACTGTAGGCAAGTCAGGATCTCCAAATCTTCTTTTTCAATTTTATTTAGTTTCTAATCCATTCTAAAATTTATCAAATATTTGCGTCTTGTAGATATATACAGGATGTCCTGTCCAGTAATTCTACCGACAAAGTTGAAGGCGTGATTCTACAATATAAGATACGAAGAACACTTCCTATTTACAATATATACAAAAATAATAGATAAAAATTTAAAAAACAATTTTTAACAGAATTTTTTTTTCTATCCTTTTTCATTATCATTGTAAGTGGGTGGCATATTAAAAATGAAATCTTTCTACATACTAAATGGTGTATTAAACAATATTTTTGTATTCTTAAAATTATTCCCACAGTCATTTTTCTAAAAACAAATTTATAATTTTGTATATATATGGTGATGCATCGCCGTGGGATATAGAAATCTCATGTAATTTTTAATGGGGTCAATTATTGGCTCCCCTAATTATTTTAAAGAAAAAATCTATTGAAGTTTATTGAAGAGCATGCAAATCTACGTCCATGGTAAAAACTTTAGATTTTTCGGTTAACCCGTTTGCTACTTAGATGCTAATATATTTTTAAAAATTGTTACATTATTATCGCCTCATATTTATGAACAACAATAAAAATACCAGTTAGCGTGACATAACGTTGTCATTTTGAAATTTAGTGCTTTATTATTATCAAAAAATCGTAGAGCGAAAAGATTAACTGTGAGTTATACTACTGAAGAAAAAGTATTGATGATTAAATGGTACTATCAAGGAAATAGTTACCCAAAGGTGTCAGACATGTTCGCTGCTCAGTATCCGAATAGACCGATACCAAGCAAAATCAACAGTCGATAGGACTATCAAAAATTTGAGACCAAAGGCACAGTGATAAATAACTGCAGATGTAAAGCTAGGGAGTATCAAAGAGAAGAAAATGTAAGAGATGATAGAGACTTGGAAATTTTATTGCACGTGAAAGAAAATGAAGGAAAGGTGAGTACAAGGAAACTTCAGGATATCATAGGAAAAGATCAATCAACAGTGCTCCGGATTTTGAAAAAGCATAAATACATTTCATACAAATATGAAAGGCATCAAGAGCTAAGGGATGGGAATGAAATACGACGGCAGGAATTTTGTTTTGACATGATGGAAAGGGCAAACATGGACAGGGAGTTTTTAAGAAATATTTGTTTTACTGATAAGTGCACATTTACGTTAAACAATGAACCCAATCATCAAAATTACCGATACTGGAGCAAAGAAAACCAACACAAATTTGTCGAAGCGAGAACGCAATATCCACAGAAAGTAAATGTTTGGGCGGGGATTTTCGGACAACATATTATTGGACAATTTTTTCTTAATCAAAATTTGAATGCAGAATTTTATTTGGTACAACTCGAACTAATTTTACCCGCTTTAAATGATCTATCCAGGAAAAATCAGGAAATTTGCTACCAAATGGATGGCTGCCCGGCACGTAATACCCTAGCTGTTCGGAAATATTTACACAATGCTTTTAATGGAAATGTTATTGGCCTACATCATACCATAAATTGGCCAGCCAGGTCTCCTGATATTTCGCCAAATGACTTCTTCCTCTGGGGCCATTTAAAAGCATGATATACAAGGATAAAAGTTACTCTAATCCAAATGAGTTAAAAAATGCTATTTCTGCAGAATGCAATAAAATTTCAATTTACCAGTTAGCCAATGTAAGAAGACAATTTTATGAACGTCTGGGTTATTGTCTAGCAGTCAATGGAGGAATATTTAAAAATTTTCTTAAATCTTAAGTTTATTTCCAACATATTAATTATTGTAATAATATTAATAATTTATTGAAGCATGTAAATATTATAAATGTCTTAAGTTTTTGAAATTTGTTGCTCTAGTTTAGTTTAACTTAACTTAATTCGTTTGTATAAATACAACTTTAATCTTTTCACTGTACGATTTTTTGATAATAATAAAGCACTAAAGTTTAAAATGACAACGTAAAGTCACGCTAACTGGTATTTTTTTTGTTGTTCATAAATATGAGGTGATAATAATGTAACAATTTTTAAAAATATATTAGCATCTAACTAGCAAACGGGTTAACCGAAAAATCTAAAGTTTTTACCATGTACGTAGCCTTGCATGCTCTTCAATAAACTTCAATAGATTTTTTTCTCTAAAATAATTAGGGGAGCCAATAATTGACCCCATTAAAAATTACATGGGATTTCCTATGTCCCTCCCGGCGATGCATCACCGCAGGTGCATACATTTATTACTTTTTGGGTTTAAAAGAAGATATATCATTTTTAGCATATATTATAATTTGAAGCCGTGCTTTTTCTAATGAAATCCTCATTATAAAATTACTCCAAGAACTAATAAACTTATTTTTTAAATTCTTGGCTTTGACAAATAAGCACTTGTGGACCTGTGGCAGCCAGGTTTTTTCAGGTGAAACCGAGGGTGAAACTATTCTTATGGTATCACGCAGTTTTTTAAGACCTGCATCAGAACCGCAAGAAAGAACCCAGCAACCCTTATATCACCGAATTCCTCGTGAAAATATCTATTTATTGATATAAAAATTTACGGAATATTCCATGTAAAAACTACGTTACTTGTGCTGTAACTCGTTTGTTTTTGTTTCAAATGTTTTTCGGATTATATTATTAAATTCTACAGAAAAAATACACGAAATGGCTATATTCTTTATTTAAAAAGTACAGGGAAGTTCAAAAATAAGACCCTGTTACGAAAAATGAATAACCCTGTACAAAAATTAAACATATGTATTTTTAAAACGCAGGGCCAAATTTCAGCAAGTTTGTAAAATATTTGTACTGCATTAATTTACATGTTTTTTTTTTAATGGTCATTTTGTTTTACAAAGTTCTTAACACTCACTTTTATTTGGTATTGTCTAATTGTTTATGTTTTCTATCATGTGCTGTAAAATAGAAAAACTGCATGTTTCACCGCTTGGATAACGTTAAAGGAACAATAAAATAAAAAAGATACAATAAAAAAAAAAACTCACAAAATAAAAAAAATGTGAATGATTGAAAAGTAACTGTCGAAACTTATTGCGTTTAATTTAGTTTAAATAAAACCCCTTTCCTACTTTAGTTCTAAAGATTTTTAAAATCTTTGAACAATCCACGAAAGTTAAAAGTCTAAATACTAGCGTATTCTGGGTCTTACATAATTTTAAGGTATAAAGGAAAAAACGAAAATAAAAATAAGAAAAAAACTGATTTACCCACCCAGAACCCAAAACGTCCGTTAAGAGTTCACGGATCCTTTAAAGGTGAGAGGTGGTACCGCCTCTGGCAAGAAAAGCTCCTCTATGGGCTTTTAAAAGAAACAATTTACACAATTATCTGACGTATTTGCCGACTTAAAGCTTTTCCTTTCTGCTAAGTATCAGATTAACTTCATCCACTTCTCTTTATTTTCCCAAATTGGTTTCTGGAGCGGTAAACATTTATGCAATTTAAACCGAAAGCCAGAAAAGTAACGCCATGATTTTCTGGCATATAAAGTCTTCACAAAATCGCAATTGTATTTACGTTTGTTTACTTTAAGATATTTTTTTCTTTTAGAGGATACAGGGTGACCCAATTGTCCGAGAAAGTCCAATATTGCTGTTGTTTGATATGACAATTTTTTTTATAAATATTAGGGTTTTGGAAGTGCATTTCCCAAAAATATTTTGATGTATACAGGGTGTCCCAAAAAAGTTATTGCTAAGAAGTAAGAAAAATCGGATTCAGCATAAAATTTTGCATATAGTACGTTATTATATTTTGGCACTCGTGACGATGGCAACGTCGCTGTCGTTATAATTTACTGAAACTTTCGTAAAAAACAGGTTACCAGAAAGTAAGATAAAAACGAAAACAAATTAGTTATTATTAATACTTAGCTAGGTATTTTAACACACTAAGGACCACAGAATAAATTCCTGTAATAAAAATTTAATGGATCTTATAGGGTAGGGCGGGGCTAGATATTAAGTTAAAATGTTGTTTTAATTTTAAATGGTAAAGTGACTTTTGGCCCACCCTTCATTATAGTTTTGTAGTGTTCACTTCGAGACATTGACAACTAAATATTTTGTCGTAGTTGTAACCATCGTTACGTTTCATTGTTAATAAAAGGTATAAAAACGAAGACACGGGTTTTTATACGAGGTGTTTTGGAACCAAATTATTATTTTTGCTGTTATTTTGATTAGCATTAACTGATTTTGAAAACAAAAATGTCGGATTTAACTTAGCAAAGGATCCAATTATTGTTTAAATTATTTATATTACTTTGTATTGTAGTTAGCTTAACCTTTTTATATTAAACGTGATGATAAACTTATTGGTTATAAAATATATTCAAACATTTTTAATGTGTTTTACCCTAAAAATATTTGAAAGTAATTTAATTGGGACATTGTAAATTTTTCTAACCAGTTAATTTGAACCTACCTATTTTAATATAATGTTACATATTGTTTTTGCACAATATTAGCATTTATTTCATTTTTCATCACATAATAAATAAAAAAAGAAAACAAGTACCGATTTGTTTTATTCAATTTTATTTCCAAATTGTAAGCAAAATGCTATTTTGATTACTTTGCATTACTTAAACAAAACATAACAACCTAATATTTTTGTATTATTATCTCAAGGTGGCAACCATGTCGCCATTTTACGTCACTCAAGGTGTATGACGTGCATCGGAAATTGTTTTGAAGTCACCATATGTTTTTTCCAGATTGGTTTCCTGGATGGCCTCAACATCAGAATTATAATAAACAACCAAATGATGATGGTCTCAGTGAACAAGATTGCGTCGAAGTCCGACGTACATATGCGCTACCATCGGCGTCTGTTAATCTAGCACCGGGGTTTATGTGGAATGACAGAGACTGTGCCACACCAAATTATTTCATATGTGAAAGACTTCAGAATGATGGTAAGTGTCAAATTTGGTGAGTTTTGTGTATTTAGTGGGTCCAATAAAGCCGCAGTCCAAATTGTGCTCACAGCATTTACGACGTATAGACTGCTAACGTAAGCGCCAACGTCTATCTATATATCTCTTTGTTTTATGGCTCTGATACTTAGTCAATACGCCAGTTCTCCCTTTCCGGTTATATGAGCTATTGCTCATAAGGCTTTCCCGGCTTCGTCCGTGGAAAATCTGGATAATCGAGCTCGAAACTACCAAACTTTTCTAGCATATGAATAAAAACACTTCAAACAATTAACACAAGCGATGAACTTTTGAACATGCATAAATTGTGGCTGTCCAAGCCAAGAACCGCTACTGGTAACGCGCATAACTGTCACTTTCACCACTGACGAAAGTGATGATAAATACATTTTATTTTCGACGCTTGAAATCACGGACACTTCATTTACTTTTCACTGCACGCTCACTCAAGTAGGAGAGAAACTGCCGAACACGGAGATTGTGTCTTTTTGTCGCTCGTTTCGCGCTCTCACTTGCACTTCAAGCCTTAAATGGAATGCGCGAGGTAACGCTGCATGAGTCATGTTTTTTGGTGCGTGCAGCCGGGTCCATCAAATTATAAGACGTTGTCACGTCAAAAAAAAAATAAAACCACCTGAATTTTTTCTAAAAAGTACCCATGCATGGACAACATGACATAAAAATTAAAAGTAAAAAATAAACAGATATTTTTCCTACTACTTAATAAGGTCGAAATTGCTTATTTTTTATTTAAGAACTCAGTGTCGTACTTTTATTTCCTCAATAATATGGGCTGTTGTGCCCACTGAGACACAACTGAATCCAACAATCCTAATTTGGGTAAAGTTTTGCTAGCGCCTTATTCATGTAATAAGAGAAATCGTTAAAATAGTTTTTTAGATATTTTAAAAATACCTAATAGTTTTTTTTTAAACTGTATCTTAGAAATCTTTGAAAGAAGCCAGTCCAGACATAGTTTATAGAAACTTTTTTCATAGAAGTTTAAGAGATAATTAGCTTAAGTTTCGACCGAATTTAGGAAATAACCTGTATATTATACAGGATATCTCTAAAAGATGCGAAAAAAGGACTCACAATAAAAAATGCGAAACAAAGGACTCACATGGCTAAAATATCACTATCCAACCTAACCTACCTTAGCCCAAAAGTAAAGATTTCGGAGAAAAAGGATGTCAAAAATTTATTCTTGATTTAGATTTTTATAAAAAAATTGTTAAAACTAGATGTATTGTCACAATATTTGGCTAGGTGGGTTTTTAGCGGTAAGAAATTAGAATCTGCCAACCATTTCGTTGTAAACTTTAGAGGACGCCACCTGCGGTATCTAGCACAAATTAAAAACGCAATGACTTCTTTGAGCCACCCTGTACCTTGTTTTAAATTATTTTGTTTTTTAACATATTTTACATAAAAAGGTAATATTTAATTTATGCAACCGTTTTTGAGATATCTGGATATAAAAAAACTGTATGGCCAGGTCTACGCTATACAGGGTGTTTTAGAATAAGTTGCTAATTTTTAACAAGGTAAAGACTTGGGTGATTTTAAGAAGAAAAGTTTAACTAAACAATCTAAAATGTCTTAACTCCTGAGATACAAAGTAGTTAAAACACCCTGTATAGTTTAAATATAGCCATACAGGAATTGTTTATTTAAAATTCAGATATCTCAAAAACGATTGCTTAAATCAACCTTTTAAAAGTAAGGTACTATTTATGTAAAATATGTTAAGAATTAGAAATTTTTGTCTAAAATTTACGTACTGGATGGCTCAAAAAAGTGATTTTGTTTTTAATTTTTACCAGATACTGCAGGTGGTGCCCTCTAGAGCTTACAACAAAATTAATAGCAGATTCTTAATTTTTACCTTCTAAGATCCTCTCTAGCCAAATATTGTGACAATACACCAATACTTATATAAAAATTATTTATAAACAACTAAATACAAAATACACAGGGCCGTATTACCTATATGAAGCGCCCTAGGCTAAAATTCCCTGAAGCGCCTATTTTGCACGAAAAACATTTTTGAAGAGCAAAAAAACTCCTCAGCTCCGTAGCGCCTATTTTCAATGCCAGGCGCCTTACTTCACCATATATCAAATTTGATGATCAAAAAAAGTTAATCTCTCTCTCTCGGCGCATTAGTTTTAATCCCCAACCTAAACTTTTTAAAAACTCCCCTGTCTAGCGCCTATTACTCCCCTGTCTGGCGCCTATGTTTTCTTGGCGCCCTGGGCTGTGGCCTAGTCAGCCTAATGGATAATACGGCACTGAGAATACATTTTTGACAATCCTGTATCTCTCAAACCATCCACTTTTGGGCTAAGGTAAGTTGGGTTAAATCGTCATATTTTCATCTCAGGAATTTGTGATATTATTTTTTCCGCACCGTTCTGAGTCACCCTGTATATTATACCATAGACCATAATCCTGTTCGTCGTCTTTGTTTAGTTTCAAGTTAGTTTATACATTGTATTAAAAACCTTATTTACTACATAAACAGCTTGTATTCCGAAGTTCTTACCAAATGAAAAACTTTTTAATTTTTAACTCTATGAAAAAATTGTGCCTCTTTCTAAAAAGTCCTGCTTGATAAAAAAATAATTTTCTGAAAAATATTTGTACAAGTGAACCAAGAGATAATTAAAATCGGTCAAAAAAACAAAAAGTTATTTAGGATTGAATTTGAACAAAATTTTGTTTGTTTTTTTTTTGTCCAGGAGTGAAAACCTGAACCTTAAAGCCACATCCAAAATACAATATTGATTTGGAAATTTATTTTTTACCCAGCAGGGGTTTTTAATCAGAAGGTTTTTTTTCGTAAAATTAATATTAAAAAAGTTGCCCCTTTCCTAAGAACTTCTGAAGGCACGCTGTTAGCTTTATACGTTTTTTAACTTTCATTCATTCATTTATTTTAAATATATTAAAACCAAATTTAAAGTAATAATTCATATAAATTATTTATTTTAGGAATAAATCAAAAAAGGAAAATATTTCTTTTAGCTATATTTCTAAAACCTTTAAAGAAAAGTTATTCCAAACTGTCAGAAAAATTGCCATTTATTGACTGAAAAAAGATCCAACTCGGATGAACGACAGAGGTTGAATATAAAACTTCGCTTTATATTGATACACGATATTATTTCATATATAAAAGGCAAAAGTAACGGTTAAAATTGAAAAAGGTTTAATCCATTTAAACTAAAATATTTTTTGTTCGCTGTTCATACTGAAAAAAGTAAGTTATTATTTGCCGGATTTTTAGTAGTATATCCGACAGAGATTGAACTGCCAAAAAGGTTTAAAAAACTAAAAAACACGCTTTTATATGCAACCGAACTAAAAATTAAAAAATAATTTTCATTAAAAAAATATTTTCACTTCATAGTAAAAGCGTGGGGTGCATTTTACTATTTTTTCATAATGCTTTTCCATCATAGATATTGGCAAATATAATGATGTATAACATTTGAACATAGTAAGCACCCCACGCTCTTACTATGAAGTGAAAATATTTTTTTAATGAAAAATTATTTTTAATTTTAGTTCGGTTGCATATAAAAGCGTGTTTTTTAGTTTTTTTAAACTATTAATTATTTTCTTTTAGTTCATATGTTTATTTTGCAAAATAAATGTCAGTTTATCTCACTAAAAATTTTTCAGCCATTTTGTAAGATAGCAAATTTTTCAGATTTTACTTTCTGAAGATACCCTAATATAAAATTTGAGTAAAATCTGAATTCAGATCGAGACTCTTGAAATGGCCGGTGGTTACGGGGTGCACCACTGGGAACGTACAGGTGACAGATGACACTCCTGGTGGAAAATAACCAGCCCCTTTTTATTAGTTCTGTGCCTCTGTATATCAAATTTGGTCAAAATGGGGGTTGCTCCAACTTTCGAAACAATTACCCAATTTGCATAAATAAGACAAATATTTTTAAAATATTACCTTTTTAAACTAAAAAGAAATTTACCATAAATGTTTTTTTCTAAATATGAGTTTGCTTTTAGTTTACTTACCTTAAGTGATATTTTAATGTAGTTTGCTAATCTCCATTTCCAGTCTTTGTCCTAATCTAACATTCGGTACAAGTTTCTAACACTCAATAAAGGCCTTTTTAGAAAGTATAAATGGAAGATGGTATAAAAGTTATATGCAATAACTTGTTAGTTACTTTTATTTGCTTCTTGTATTTCAATTAAAGTGTATACTTTGTTTTTAATAGCTTAGTTAACTGGAAACTTTAATTTCACATTAAAGGAATTTTAGGTTATGTTATGACTGTGAATTTTGTCAGATGTCAGTTGGTAATACAGATTTCTGTTTTATGACCGCCTGTTTTAAAAACAAGTGAAGGTTATTCGTTCGTTAAAAAGCGTGTTAAAAAAAACAGATGAAGGTTATACGCTCCCGGAACGAATGAGTTCAGTTTAGCAGAATTGAGCCCCTTGGTCCCCAACCCGTCGGCAAATGTTGTCAAGTTCGGATTATTCAATTGTCCAATCTGGCGCATCCGCCAGAACGTACGATTTTTCACTTTTCCTATTTTCCTAGAAAATGCTGGAACTTAACGGGATACTGTTTTTAAATTTTTTCTAATTCTAGCCCGGTTGCATATAAAAGCGTGTTTCTTTAGTTTTTTTAAACTATTAATTATTTTTCTTTGTCAAGAATAGCAAAGTTTTTCAGATAGACTTCCTGAAAATAACCTAATATAAAATTTGAGTAAAATCGATTCAGATCGAACTCTTGAAATGGCCGGTGGTTGGTACCACTGGGACGTACAGGTGACAGATGACAAAGAAAATTAACCCAGTTTTCTAGGACAGATGACACTTGGTTGTATCAAGCAGTGGTTATAATAATATAATTTTTTTTCCAAAGCAGGATAACGGGATACTGTTTGCAGATTATTGCATTGTCATGGGTCCTTAATACGTGTGCAAAGTTTCAAAGAAATCAAATAGCTGGAAGTTGGTTAAAGTTAGGCTCAAAGATTCCGTTACATAGCCAGCCAGATTGATGATTGATAGTTACAACCCAAGTTAATAAAAGCACTGAAAATCAGGAATTTTTTAGTGTCGCTTTATGTGTAAGAGAACTGGCAAAACCCCACAACAGAGGACGGTAAAAAAGTAATACTGTGTTATGTAATGCAGGCGCGGCTCGTGACTTTTTTTTCAGGTGGGACAAATTTTTAATGCAACTAATTTCTTGCTATACAAGGTGTTACGTTTTTATCTTGTAAAACAATATAGTTTTCTTATGGCCGGACTTTATTAATGTGATGTTTTTACTTTTGCCGAAAAAAATGTACCTACATATACAAATAACCGTTGCAAAAATTATAAAATACTAAATTAACATTTTTTTCTTGCGCAAATGCAAACAATTTGAATGCTATGATTTTATAATTATTTTTTATCTGTATACAAGCAAAGCTTACTTACATGTTACATGTGTTTATACATCAGATTATTCCTTCTATCCTTCTGTTTGGAGAAATATTCACTTACTAGCTCGTTAAAATTGTAAATATGTCTAACCAAAGATTCCCCCATGGTATTTCTTAAGAAAGTCTTTAGTCTTTTTAGAGTCGAAGAGCACCGTTCACTTTCTACTGTCGTTGGAATAGTGCACAAAATTTCAAGTAATTTTCACTTTCAGAAAATGTCTCACCAAGAATTATTATTTAATAAAAGTTTAAACACTGCATACATTAATTTACAACCAATAAAATCGTACTTAACTGGTAAAATTAATCGGTATGGAAGAAAACTGCAAAGACATTTTACTAGTATTTTGGGTTGCCTGCCAATAACCAATTTCCATCTGGCGAATGCGCCAGAAGAATGCCAAATTGGTTTGTTTGGTTGCGAACGGCGTTGACCTTTTACTATTGTACGTCGCGTAATTCTTCTTCTTTTTTTGGCTTGTGGCACCTTGCATTTTCATACCGAAATTCTGTCATAAAATGTACTGACCGGTGAGGAGTTTTCGTTGTGTAACTTTTTGTTTATTAGAATGTTAGCATTAAATGCTTGCTACTATTTTTTGGCTTTATTACAAATTAGGTGGGTTATTGACCGAATGACCTTATGGACGAGCCGCGCCTGATGTACGAGGTGTCCCGCAACTGCGGAGTATCCCAGTTAATAATAAAGATAGATGTCATATATTATAATATTGAGCATTCGTAAAATTCATCAAAGGCCAAATATCACGATAACTGTTAGTCTAAGCGATTTAATTAATAAGACCCTTTTGGTGAAAAATTAAATTTTTAACAACTTTATTTTTATCTTTTTAGTATAGCCCTTGTCATTTTTTAAAAATGACAGAAAAACGAGAATTTTATGAAAAATTAGATTAAGTAACAAGTACTACCTCGCCAGTGTAATTTACGACTTTGCCGCAATGAAAACTTTTGTAGAGCATTTAATTCTCACAAAAACCCGTCTTTGGACGAGACGATGACATAAAATGCTGCTGAGTTATAAAAATTTAAAAAACAAAGATCAAAGTTTACGTGTTGTTTAAAAAAGAAATAAAATACCCCAATGTATAATGTATTTATGTTAATACAGATTACTTTGAATTTAAAGAAAAAACATAATCTAACTTTTCTTACCCGACCAGAGAAGAGAAATATTATGATCTCTCTTTGTTTACCCAAATTTGATAAACCATCTATCATTTTCAAAAAAAAATGAAAAATGATATAATAAATTTCATCACGTAATATATCGTTTATGTAGCTTTAATCCAAAAAGTAATAATTCTGCTTTCAAAATAAAAAGAAAAAATGAAACATACGTGCAAGCGAAATTTATCAAGGAAATGTACACCAATAAATTTATCTGCAGTTTGCAGTTTTTTTTTTGTAATTTTTTTAAATTGTTTTTGAAATTTTTTATTGTATAACGAGTTTAGCTTATTATTCATTTTAGATTGATTTTCACAATACAGATTATTCAAAATCGAGGCCCGTCTTTAGGATCTCGAAAATGGTAATAGTCTAAGAGCCCGTAAGCTTTGATATTTTATATAAGCTGAAATTTTCTAAGCGCATGCTCCCAACATAGGTAGAAGCGATAAAAGACTATGAAATTTGACTCATAGTAACTTTGGTATGTACCAGGTACCACGGTGAATAAATTAAAACTTTACTTTCGGAGTCTCCAAATACTTTTGACAGTTCAAACCTATTGAAAGCCAAATATTTTGGGATGGCCCAATGGTCCAGGGAAGTCAATATTTTTATTAGTTAACTAGATATAACAAAAATCTTATATAAGATTTGTTGAGTTTCCAAATAGGCATGTCCTAAAAATGTTTAAATGCATACACAGTATCCCACAAAAAGTTATTTTTACTAATGCTTGTATATTAATTTCAGTCGTACAAAAAATATTGTTTGCACCTCTGGCGTAAAACACTTTTACGCCCACAGCTGATTGTTGCCCTCACAGAGCTCGGGCAACAACTTTCAGCCGCGGACCGAGAATGGCTTTAATTTTGAATTTTTAAATGGAACACCCTGTATATTTTGACAATTTTGAATTCCTGCGACAATTATAAATAAGAGTGTAATATTTTAAAAAAATTTTTAAGCCTACTTGATTTTTTTACAGCCATTTTTAATATTGCATCTAGGTGGCTATGACTGGGTGCAAATTAAATAAATGATGTTAAAAAATGCAAAGGCAAAGTTTTAGAACTAATAGGAACAATAGAAAAAATGTCTCGTGTCTAAATATACTTTTTTTAATCTCAAGCAATAAGACAAGCACTTTTCAAGTAAGGGATTTTTTGACAAATCTAACGATACCAATTAATTTGCGATCGGATTAAAAATAAAGTCATAAATAAAGGATACCAGCCTTCTAGATGCAATACTACAAATAGCTCTCGAAAAATCAAGTAGGCGTAATTTTTTTAATGTCAAATAACTATTAAGAATTGTCTTAGAAATCCCAAAATGTCAAAATATACAGGGTTTTTTATTTAAAAATTCAAAATTGGATTCATTTCCGGTTAAACCGGAAGTAACCAAAATAGAGAAACATGCGAAAACTCTTTTCATATCATCTTTTGATTTCTTTTTTACACGTAATATATCGTTTATGTAGCTTTAATCCAAAAAGTAATAATTCTACTTTTTGTATATAAATCAATATCTTGGACCATTTTTCATAAAATCACATTTTAAATCCAGACATACCAGCATTTTGTATGTCATACAAAATTCAGTTTTTTAAGAAAATCATTAATATCTTGTAAAATAATTTAAAATTGCGTTTGTAAGCCTCTTAAACTTTATAATATAGATAAAGACTGTTTAAATATTTTGGAAGAATATTATTTTTTTTCATGGATTTTTTATTACATGCAAAATGCTGGTATGTGTGGAATTAAAATACGACTTTATGAAAAACGATGCAGGATATGGATTCAAATAAAGTATACCTATTTTGTACAAAAATAATGAAGAAATTAAACGGTCAAAGCAAATTGTCGAATTTGTCACCTGTGTTGAAAATGCATACATTAAATGAAAAAAAATCGTCGCATCCTATGGAAAGAAGCATTACAATGAGGTTATTTAGTTGCCGAAAAATCCTTGGTACTATGGCAACAGTTTAAAAGTTATAATTAAAATAAGTTTTTTTATACAAATTTCACATACAAAGGTCAATATTGATCTCCTTAATAAAGCGCGATAAAACTTTTTTTGTGTGAATTACTTACATTATTTTAGCATACTCTATCACTTCTATTGTTTATGACTTCACCTGTATATGCCATAACATATTTATTTTCTTTTAAGATAAAACTATGGGTTAAAACATAAACTAAATAGACCAGTGCCGTAGCCTTTAAAAGAGGTAAAAACTGAAAATAATAAAGTAGGATGAGACCCAATAAAAAGGTGAAAAATATTACAAAAATTAAAATAACAATAAATTACCGGCGATCTAAGGTCGGGAAAGGCGGAAAAGGTTGGGATTAAAATGTAAAAACGGGTTTTCTCGATTTTCGGCCACAATACAAGTCCTATGAAAAAAAAACTAAATGGCAAAGTTGTACGCAATGTAAAGATCTACAACTTTTCTATGTACGCTTCTTTTACATAGCCTCAAAATTCAAGTGAAAAATTTAAATAACCAAATTTTTGGTTTTTTATTTAATTTTTACAAAAAAATAAATTATTTTTACAAAATTTAGTAAAAACATACCTTTGCATGTCCTAAATACACTGTAGTTTTTTAGATTAAAATATTTTTTTCACATTATTTCGCTTAATAACAAAAAAGTACCTTTTTTTCAATTAAAAATTCACGTTTCAAAATATCGGCATTTTCCAAAAAGTCGGTGGTTATTTTGTTCGGTTAAAATCTCTACTTTCTAATGGTGTGAAAAAATACATTACAACGGAAAATCTTCTGAGAAATTGAAAATAATTCGGATCCGTTTTTTAAATCATTCTTAGACCAGGGTCGATAATTTTTGAAAAATAACTTTTTATACAGCGACCGCTAGAAATGTTGAACCATATGGAAAGCTTTTTATTTTTGATTTAGAATGCATACATTAAATGTATTTTTGATAAAAAATCTCTGCATACAGCAAAACTCACAAAACACTGATCAAAATTTTAATAGCATATACGAGGTAGGTGCAAAACACAATTACACAAGAGAAAACTACCTTTATTTTTGAACTTGGAGAAAAATAATATATTATTCGAAAAACTTGTTTAAAATTAAGAGTTATGGTATATTTTAAAAGCAAAGCCTCCCATTTAAAAGTTAAATTAGGTATTTTGAATATTTCGCATAAGCTTTAAGGCTAGATATGTAAAGAAAGTGTAAATACAAAAGTTGTAGTTTTTTTATTACCTAAAACTTCACCATTTAACTTTTTTCATAAGACTTGTAGTTTGGCTGAAAATAAAAAAAACTATTTTTAACATTTTAATCCCCCCTTCCCGATCTCAGATTGGCCTTAATTTATTTTCCCTTAAATTTGTGTTATATTTTTACTTTTTATAATGAGTTTTATTCTCCTATAATTTTTTTTGTTTTAAAAATCATCTACCCTGGTCTAAAAATATGAAACTACGGCATGTGCTAGCAAAGATTTATAGCGGAAATAAAAGCAGTATGTTATGGCCGGTATCAAGCCGGAAATTGAAAATTGCGAAATGAAATCTTGCCCATATAAAAATCTAACAGACCATAGTTACTGAACATAAAAATAAGTAATATTGTATTCATAGACGGTAAGCACACGATTTTTACATAGGTACCGGGTGTCAAGTTATAAATTTACACCCCCTTAACTTTTTTTATCGTAAAAAGTAAATAAATTTATCAGTTTATTGGGTTGATTTTGTGTTTTCTGAATTAATAATTAAACTTTTAATATATCTTAAAATATACAGGGCAGGACAAAAAGTATGATTTTTTTAAATACACACCCTGTATAATATATCACTAATAAAAATATATTTTAAAGAGCTTTTAAAAATAATACAACAATTAATATATTTTCATAAGGTTTGGAAAATGGTAATTCAAATCTTAAGAATAAGGTAAAATTTTAATTATATATGTAGGCAGTGTTAGGTCGAATACTGAAAATCGGTATTCAAATACGAATACGAATACCGGAATAAGAAAGTATTCGAATACAGAATGTTTGAATACTTGGATGAAAAAAGTATTCGAATACTCGGTATTCACGAACACTAGGAATCAGTATTTGAACACTGGAAAAAAATTCGAATACTAGAAAGAAAAGGAAAAAAACGATGATTACAAATTTGACGAGCAAAAAAAAGAAGAAAAAAAAGTCCTCACCACCCCCTGTTTCCTTTTGGGTATTCTACTCGTGACAATTTTGGTTGTTCGAATACTGCGTACGCATTCCGGTATTCGAATACTCGGAACGCCGGTATTCGAATACTCAAAAAGTATTTGTCGAATACTTCTAAAGTATTCGAATACAGAATCCCGGAATACTAACCAAAAGTATTCTCCAAATACCGAATACCAAACACACACAATAGTATTCGAATACCATTCTAATACCGGCAAAATGTTTTCTGAATACTATTCAGAATACTGAGTATTCGAATACGACCCAACTCTGTATGTAGGTAGGTTATATTATGGCGATAATTGCCTCAAGAATTTTATTTATGGCCATATTTCCAAAACCATTCAAGATGGACCAATCAAAGATGGATCCAATGTTTGGTGCAACGCTTTTTCAAAATTATCTTTTAAATGACGACTTAATATACTAGGGTGTTCTCATTAAAAAAACGTTCATGCTTTTGTCGTTACCCTGTATTACTCCTTTAAGATGTTAGATCTAAAAAATGTCCAGGAGTAAAGTACTTTTATTTTTTAAAATATAACAAAGTTGTATAAGAAATGTAGAAAATTAAATTTTATGTCAAAATTTAAAAGTAAAAAAATGTTTTGTCAATTTTTTAAAAACTTTATTCAATAACACTTAACACGCATCGACGCGAGGAAGCAGAATTGCATAAACAAAATCCTCAAAATATTTATATATTTTTTAAATTTCGCTTTTTTCTTAGAAAATGCTGAATTTAAATAAAAATATATAAACTCACTTTAATGCTTTAACTTCCAATTTGAAAATAAAATTTTATTTTATTAAAGACAATTGTAACAATTGTCTTTGATTCTATACAACATCACTACATAGTATAAAGAAACAAAGTCGCTTTTCGCACGTCTGTATGTATGTATGCTTTAAATATTTAAACTACTCAACGGATTTTAAAGCAGTTTTTTAATAGATAGAATGATTTAATATAATGTGTTTTTATATCATCCAGTGACGTCACTTTAGAAATCCCTAAATCCAAAATATTACCGGTGACTTCCCGAAATTTTTATAAAAATATTACCGGTAGGGATGAGACTCTAACATACTACAATATTAAAGAATTTAACTCTGCCGGTTTTCAATGCAAATGCTGCGGAGTCCTTTGTAAATTTTTATCATTTGTGCCAACTTCATTAGGACAGGGCTCGTAATACCAATCGGCGTTAAATTTTGTATTTCATAGTTTTGGACCATGCGACTATTTTTCCCAAAATTTCGTTTTAAATTCAATTATGTTTGGTCCATTTGTCCTCTTGTAACACCTATCCTGGGACACACTGTAAATTTTCTCTATTATTAATCTACTAAAAGGCCGAAAACATTCGCATGTACCAATTAAAGGTATGTACCTCGTAATACACATTAAGTTTTGTTAATATAAATAAAAGGACAAACACAAAATGAGATGTGCAACACATGATCCTTAGGCTAAAAACGTGCCCTGGCAGATACTAGAGAAAATTCAGACGCACGAACATCAAGACGGTATGTGTTCAGAGCACATACGTGACCTTTTAATGCGCAACTTAATGCGAGAATCAAGACTTGAAATACAGCAACAGCATATTTTATTTAGTTTTGTACTTTACCATGTGGCACTAATCTACAAAAATCATGGAGAACATACAGGTTTTTAAAATTATATTTTCTTTTTCGGGTTTAGATAAAGGTCTTTTGTTAATAACAAGTGTATTGATACAATATTCGGCTAGAGGATTTTTGGGAGGTAAGATTTAAGAATCTGCTATCAATTTTATTGTACAGAGTGGGCCAAATTCGATGCTTTTTTATTGGAAACTCATATTTCTGTATGTATTACACAAAAACTGACTTCCATTTGCGGGTCCCAATTTTCAAGCCAAACTTCGCAATTCGCTATCTTGCATTGTTTACTCGCTACATCGTGTTTCTTAATTTTGTGCGTTTTCTTCAAATTTTTATAACGTTTATATTTCTCCATTTTCATATTTTTAGTTATAACTCGCCCTGTATATTACCAATCGGAGTAAAATTTTGTATTTCTTAGTTTTGGACCATGCGACCAGTTTTCTCAAAAGACCAATTTAAAATTCAAACATGTTTGGTCCTTTTATACCCGTAACACATATCCTGGGACACATTGTATATTAATATGTAAATGACAGGCAAGAATTAAAAACAATTTCCATGATTGTGTAAAAAAATCCACTAGAATTCGCTCTTAAAAAAAACGAAAAATACTTGGATTGTCATAGTAACGCAACTACACATTTGAAATGGGGGTGTGGAATTTTAACTATAATTCACTCCTGGGTACCCCAGGAAAAATAATTCGAAAAATACTTCGTTTGCCATGGCAACGCATTTGATTAGTCAAGAGATAGTGCTGTGAAATTTTCTAACTAATGGTATTTATTTGGGTACACGCCAAATGGGACCGCTTTTCCTAAAACAAAATTAAAAAAAAAAACCTAAAAACCCAAAAACTTTAAAATAATAAATTAAAAACTAAAAATCTATGTTTCGGTGGCAAGTCTGCCACCTTTGTCAAGATATAATTAATTTAAAATTAAAATTGAAAATTACCTAATATTTACATTTAAAATGTTAAAATTTAAGCTTTAGTTTTTAAGATATTCTGAAAACCCGCCGAAACAATACAGAACATATTTTAAATTGTCTATTTAACACCCTTATTGTTTAAGTATACATCGATTATTAATTTCAAAATTCCTTACTATATATATATAATTATTTAGGTTTGTAAAAATTAAAATTAATGATGTAATTCTATAAACTTTTCCTACAATAAAATTACTTTTTTAGAATTTCCAGATGATACTTGGACATCAGATTGCAACCGCACTCTTATACTATCTAGACAACATCCCAGATCAGTTATTTCAAGCCCAGGATTTCCGAGACATTATTCCGATAATGCAGACTGTGATACCAACATCATTACCCCACCGGGTTATCGGATAGTGTTGGATTTTGACGAATTAGTAATCGAAAATGAACCAACGTAAGTATTTACTTATTTTTACAAAATTAAAAAGTAACAACAAAGTAATCTAGCCTTAAGGTGGGTTTACATCTGACATTTATTGCATGATATTTATGTCATACAGAAATGTAAACAATAAAAAAATTATTGGACATAAATTTATGACCTCAACCACTGATCATGATGGCTGAATATATTACGTGTGAAAGCCAAAAACCGAAAATAGAATAGAATACATTTTTGACCGTTTATATTAACCAGAATTTCTGTCTGACATAAATTATCATGCAACAAATGTCAGATCTAAACCTACCATTACTGCAATTATTATTTTGTGAATAACGTATAGTTTGGTAGCCGCATTTTATTCTGTAGCTTTCTATGTCAAAGACTACCATGCCAGGCAGCCAGTTTTTTAGGGATCCATACATCCATTATTTTTAAAATTACTATAGTTTTGGTTACATTTTTTTAATATGAAGATTGTAGGAAAATATACATGGTGTTCTATTAAAAATAACAAAGTTGCCACATCGGCCATTAAACTTTTGTGTTAGCAAATTGTTACAACTAAATGGCGAGGATATAATAAACAACTTTAAAAAATCTAAGGCTTTCTGCGAAAAACCGCATTTTAATATCTTTATTTGTTCTAAAGTTATTGACGATCAAAATGGGTCAAATTATAGTCGGGCACCCTGTATTTCTTCCTAGTTACTGCTTCGTAAGCATAATATTATTTTAACGTTTTTTTACCTTTTATTTGGTAATTTTGTAATAAATATACTTATTATTTCAAATCACGTACACGTTTGACTTCGTAGTAATTCGTAGCATGAAAAGTAGAAAACCTTCTAGAAGCGGTGATTATACCCACCATGTGGCGCCGAACAAGGTATGAAAATCTATTGAAAAGTTAAGAAATATAGTTGACGATGAAAGAAACTAACCGGAAATGTGTGTGGAGAATAATAATGACAATCTAGCTTTTGCTTTTATACATTTACCCCACATCATGTTATATACTGGATGTACTTAATTCTAAGTAATACTTTTAATGTCCAGTTTTACAACAGTAATTTAGGCTGTGGTTCAGTTGAACTGAACTTGTATTTGAACCTGTCCATTTAAAATATATTGCTGTCAAGTTAATATCAAAAATGTACCGAATTTTTCAATTAATATAATTTACTTTACCCATTGTATAACCTCTTCTCTTTTATTTTATATTTAATCGTATAATATTTTTGTTATTT